>APFE031049445.1:37258-59457 GCA_000404065.3 Pinus taeda | reverse complement strand
GTTTCCTTAATTATAGCACAATTTACTATTTTTAGCAGTTTTTCAGGTCCTAAACTTTTGGAGCCGTTTTGAGGCCCTAAACGATGTTTTTTGACGTTTTTTGGGAAATCTACCACTAGCAATTTTTCTGTCTAAAAATCGTCTTTTCCGTTGTAGTCCTCGGAGAGATCTTTCCAATGGGCTATCGTGTGCATCAAACGGAGATAATACGACCAATTCGCGACCCTGGGAAGTTGATGTACCAACTTAGCCAAAAACGGGGCCCACAATTTGGCGTTTCATCTTCTAGGGTTAGGTTTTGGAATTTGAAGGGTTTTCCATTGTTTCTCAACAATAAATAGGCCATCGCGCCTCATTGTAACATAGTTCAGAGGCATGTAGCCACACATCTCTTCTTAGAGATAAGCTATCATCGGCCTAGCTGGTTTATTTCCATTTCTGGTTGTAAGAATATTTCAGTATTTTCCATTAATGAAATGAAGTATTATTTCCGCTGCATCTTTGTGTATATGGTTATCTCTGTAATTTGTTGCGTTCCTGTTTAAGTCTGGATCAGCCCTTAATAAAAACAAGTGTCCTCCTTGAATAACCCATTTCTAAAAGACACGACCTTTCATATATGACAATCTATAGTGATGAATATTTTTTTACCGTTCTTATACTGATACTAGTGACATAATGATATGATTATTTTTCCATCAAGGTTATAATTTTTTTAATGCAATTTTTCTAATATGATAAATCTTCATCCACATTTAATATATCCCTCTTTCGCATGCTATAACAACAATCAACATTCAATGATGATGTTGCACTTGATCTCAGCATTGTGTTCTTTCTATGGAGGGTTGGATGTCCATAAATTAAAACGATGTTGCATCATGTAGCAACTAAGGGCAAGGAAGAAGATGATGTGCAACAAAATTTATGAATTCTATATATTGTTTCCTTAGTTCCCCTAGTTGGGCTTATTCAAAATATGGCACACTAAAATATGAAATCACCTATAAAAGAATCCCCAAGGGGTAGATATTTACTCTCCTAGTTTTACTATGATTCCCTTTATTTTTTTTTTTATTTTTTTTTCGGGGAATAGTTAATAGTGCTTATAGAAACATACACCTTATCTGCTTATCTGTGGCATCAAAATCACCCAGGACTTGCACTTGGCCTCATCCTTACATGGGGAGTTTTGAAACTGGGTCTCAGTGTTAATACGAGCCTAATCACCTTGTTGCTTGCTGCTAGACTCCCATGGGCCAACTCCTTTTAAACTTTTGGTCAAACTTCTAGGAACATATGGACCCCGTGTCTCTCATTCACTAGAAATCCTTTTTAAGAATTTAGTCAAATTGCTATCATCTTGAAACAAAGTCTATCTTCTTTTAATGGTGCGTTTAAGATGATTGCTTACTATGGTCAGCCAATCGATTTGAGCGTAACATCTTGTTGGATGATGAGGTCACTTGCTCTAACTAATACAACAATATATTTGAGCTGAGAGGCTCATTCTACAACCCAGTGTGAAGGCCATGTGTAAGTATGTCCATCCTCAACTTGGAGTTGTCACCTGTCCCTCCCTAAAAACAATCTCTATATAGAACAACAATGTTAGCTATAATAAAAAAGAAAAAAATTATGCTATGCATTTTTAATTAGTTGTCCATATGACCTAATATAATTTCAAAAAATATGTGAGTAAAATGTTTAAACGTTATATATTGTATGCTGTATAAAATAAAATATCCAATGTGGGTTATTAATAAAATATTTTAATATGAATTAATATTGACATATAATTAAAATATATTAATAATAAAAACATTTTAATGTGCGTTGATAAAATGACTCAATACAAATATTATGTAATCTCTATAGTATTGAAAAATACAATTTAAACAATAAAAAAATACATGTTTTTTGCACTCTAAAATAAGTTTGCACATTATGAAATTTGATCCCTCTTGGCTCATGTTAGATCCGTGCTTCAGATGGATCTATGCTAGTTACTCTAAATATCAGATTATTTAAAATTGTTTCCTTCTGAAAACTCACTTCGCACATTATGGATATTGAGAACATCTTAACATGCCTAAAAATTAAACTGGGAATCTTGAGAAAGTTGAAATTTAATGTCTGAGCTTGCAAATTATGATGATGTAGTTCCTAAGACAAACAAGAAAATTACCCGAAATTTTATTATGTTGGTTCTTGTCAGCGAAGGGGTACAAATAGCATTGTAGTATTATTTGGAAACAGATTTCACTTTCTTGGTTAATGATTTGCTATCTTATACTCAAAATAATGTTCAAGTGACTCCTCTTTGGCAGGCATAGTATGATGCTAGAGTCATCTCGATTGATAGGAAGCCCCATCAACCTTCCTTGCTTGCAAGTTTTATGTGAAATTTTATCGTGCTTGTATAGAAGATGTGCTTAATATTGAGCACATGCCACTAGTTGCAAGCAAGAAAGAAAACTTGGGATTGAGAAACTTAGTGTTTTGCAAGCACCATATCATTTGAATGTGCAACCCAATCTGACTGACAAAGTAGAGTTTTCGGGTGGAGATTCTTCATCACTACGTATGCCAGCACTTATTAATGAATCTATAAAATCGCAGATTGCAAAATTCATTTCATCATCTGTTAAACAAGCAATTGTTGCTGAAATCAATTTAAGACTATTGAAGGAAAGTGATCTTCATTGCTATATGCATGAGGATGATACATTTTACATCAGTGACCAGGAGGACCATGATAACTTGCTTGGTTGAAAATTTCAAAGGAAAGAATATGGAAATTGTATTCTGATTGAGGAACAAGAAAGCATGATAGCTATGCAATCCAACAAACATTCAAGATATGTTGTCTTTTGTGCATATAATTTGTATGCATCTCAGTTAAGTTTACAACTAGATGAGACTGGAGCTTCAGGGCAATTTTCTAGGAAGTCAAAGAGACCTAGAGAGTTTCAAGGTGGAAGTATTTGCTTGAGGAGGTCTGAAATACTTAAAAGAAAGAAGAATATTGTATCTTAAGTACAAAAGAACAAACCAATAAAGAAACATTATGGAAGAAATCAAGGGTTTACTGGAAAGTCAAAATAATTTAAGCAGGATCGGCGTAAAGATGATTTGAGAATCAAATCCCCATCACATGCACAAGCCATTATTTCACACGGCGATGAAAATAATCTCAATCTTAGTTCAGAGAGGACAAAAATTGCACATAAGCCTATTTCAGTCCATGAATATCTCATATATGATTTAAGGATTAATGCAGATGGCGTGAATTTCCATGGCATTATAAAAGAGGAAAATTCAAATTCTGAGAATCTTTTGGAAGAAATGGAGCAGATGTCATGTGAGGATGAAAATAATCTAAATCATAGTCCAGAGAGGACTGATATTGATAGTGAGCCTATTTTGGTCCATGAGGATCTGAAATCTGATTTAAGGATCAATAACGCTCACAAGCCTAATTCGCTCCATGAAAATCTCATATATGATTTAAGGATTGATGCAGATGGCCTGAATTTCCATGGCATTGTAAAAGAGGAAAATTCAGATTCTAAGAATTCTTTGGAAGAAATGGAGCAGATGTCATGTGAGGATGAAAATGATCTCAATCATAGTCCAGAGAGGACTAATAGCAAGCCTATTTTGTTCCATGAGAGTCTGATATCTGATTTAAGGATCAATATTGCTCATAAACCTATTTCTTTCCATGAAGATCTCATATATGTTTTAAGGATTAATGATTAATGCAGATGGCCTAAATTTCCATGGCATTATAAAAGAGGAAAATTTAGATTCTAAGAACCTTTTGGAAGGAATGGAGCAAATGTCATGTGAGGATGAAAATGCCCTCAATCGTAGTCCAGAGAGGACTAATATTCATAGTGAGCATATTTTGGTCTGTGAGAATCTTTGGAAAGAAATGGAGAATATGTCATATGGGGATGAAATTAATTTCAACCTTAGTCCAGATAGGACTAATACTGATTGTAAGCCTATTTTTATAGCTAAAAGTGAGTCCACAAAGAAAAACTTAATGGACAATAACATCAAAAAAACATTTCAACAGGTCTCTGCAAGCATAGAATCTGGAAATGTTAAACCCTCAATTCCTATCTTGGCTAGATGGTCTACATTAGAGAATAAAATTGAGGTCCATGAAGATATGATATTGGATTTAAGGATCAATGATGATGAATTCAATTTTGATAGAATTTTAAAAGAAGAAAACACAGACCTCAACAATCTTTGGAAAGAAATGGAGCAGATTTCACCTAGGCATCTACTTCTATCAGCAAGCATGGTATGTGATAAAACTAACATGCTTATCTGCCTGGAAATATTCTTCCTTATTTTTACTTTGAATACATTGCTGGTAAGTCTACTGATTTTATATGTGTAGTTTAGAATATGAAGGCATGTGATATGCTTTATGTGGTTACAATTCATGAAATCTAATAGATGCAAAATGCTTCCCACCTCCCCTTCCCTTCCCCCAAACCCATAGAAGATAAGATCTTCATGCACTTAAAGAACGAAATTTTTCAAATAGTGGTTGGAAGGATGTTATTGAAATGGATAGAGGAAATTGATCTGTAACTTGCATGGTTGCTTGGATATAAGTGTACTTAAATTGGCATTATTTCAAGTTTCTAGTTATCAATGAACCAAGAGGCAAAAGATCCCATGGGAGGTTTCTATTCTGGCATAGTTAATTACTCTTTTCTAAGTGTCGGAAATTTTATGGGTCGTGATTGGTTTTTCCATTATCGAATTTTATGATAAATTTGTTAATATAGAAATTGAAATTTCAGCAATGCCAAGTGGCACTGAAAGTCTTGCAATGGCTTGAAAAAATGAAGAGATTGCCTCATTTTCTTTTTTCTTTTTCCACATTTACTTTCATTTCAATGCAAATCTAAAACCTAGGGATTTCAGCAAAGTAGGCTAGAATAAGATTTTCATCTACAGTTTTTCTTCAATGTATATATTATCCAATGCATTCCATGTACACTAGCATTTTTTTTCTATTTCCTTGAATCTTTCCATATTCATGATCTCATCTATGACCATTATATTTCATATGTGAGTGTGAAGAATAGGGCATGAAGAATATTTAGCAAGACTTCCGGAAAGGAAAATATTTCACTAGATAATGTTTGTTCCTCAGCATAGTAATAACTCGTAGAAACACACAATGATGGACAATTACTGTTCATCTCTGGACATGGTTCTAGACTAAAACTCCACTTATTATCCAATCTCCAACTACTCTTAGAAGTGGGTTACTGGGTGCAAGGATTCACAACCATATATATATATATATATATATAATAATATATATTATATATATATGTATATATATTATATATATTATATTATATATATATATATATTATATATATTATATATATGTATGTATGTATATATGAGTACAATTCAAAATATGATTAATATGAGTTCAATTAAAGAAATTAGCCTGGCATGTGATTGCAAGACACATCTTGGAGAAGACACTATGATTTCATATGATAGTTTTGAAAAATTTAAGGCATCCTGTCTTTTGAAGGGAAAAAAAAGGTCTATAACTTTTGTTTCATTCCAGTTTTGTAATTCTTCGGTGTTTTAAGCATTTTCCTTGCTTTCGTTTTCCGTACTTCTCAGTGGTTTCAGACAGGCCCCATCTTGAAAACATCAAAATATAGTAAAGCCTGGAAACCATGTGTATTCAGTTAAGAATGTGCTTCCAGCTTGTGAAAGCATTTTGGACACGAGAAGCTCAACAGTTTCTGCCCTTTTTGGAGACCACTAAGGATATTTGTCTATGGTCTCGGCAGGCTATTAGATGTATATTCTATGTATAACAAAAGCATTTAGAAAATAAGGGGAAATAAAGAGGTTTTCTGTTTGGCAAAAATATTTTTAGTCTGCTATTGAGCAACTGCTTATGGTATGAGCTGTGTGAAGGAACGAGTGCTACCCGCCAAAAAGTGGGTGACCAATAAAAAAAAAATCCCGTCCTTATACAGCCATCCAACTAGCATACCTATTGATCATTACATGCCATGATGCCAAGGTTAGTCATCTATTGGCAGGTAAATCAACCATTTTGTAATCATCTGTTGTCAATTGATGTTTCATGCATACTAATAAGAATCAAGGGATGATCTGGGTGATTGACTGATCTTGATTGTATTCTTGTTCCCTTACTTCACCTAGGAGGTTACCCTTTGACTCTAATCCAGTGGGACCTCCTCAGAGACCTTAGGGTTTTAGGAAGGACACTACTTGGGATGCTTTGATTGAAGTAAGGACACCACTAGGGACACTTTCGATCTTTCGCATTATTCCATTTCCATTATTTGGTCTGGTTGTCATTGGTCATGGGGATTGGCACCCTTTCATCCTCTTGCTTGATTATGGACAATAAAACTTTGCCTTGAAGGTTGATGTAGTGAAAATAGAGTTAAAAGCACAAGAAAGCCATAATGAAATAAAAAGATAAAATGTAAAAAATCGTTCAGACATTTGATTAGCACGTGGCCAAAAGTGTAATATTCTGAATGGGGACATTATTGGTATTTTCCTGAAATGCCTCTTGAACAACATCTTCACAACTAAATTCTCATAAATTTAAAAAAACATTGCCATGTAAACTAAAGAAATTAGCATGCGGCAAACAAGTACACGATAAACTAGAAAACAATCTCAGCTTTATTGTTATAAGAAATGGGGTTACATGTAGATACACTGAGAATAGATGAAACTAAAAGATGGCTTTGAAGATAATCTATTGCACTGTACTGGCCATCCAAACTTACATGAACTGCACTACAAAGCTCTCCAGTGAATTTTGGATGAATTCACCTAGGGGAGATGGAGACTCGCCCAATCTGACTAAGTCACCCAAGGGTTTCTGTCCCGGGGCTACAAATGAAATAGAGAACCGGGTTTTCAAACCTCTCACACAAGAAGAAATATCAAGTCCAAGATATCCTCTAATGGCCTCCTCTTTTATAGATCTGATGGACCCCTCTAGAAACTCCTATTTTATTATTATTTTAATCATTGAGCACATTTCCCTCTTTTTATTTTAATTAAAAATATATTTTTTAATGTGGGAAAATGGTTAATTGGCCACCATACCTCCTCAGGCCACTAAAAATCACTTATAACTATCCCATCCTGTAGATATTTTCATTTCAGTTCCTACAAACTATTACAATAAGGTGTTATGTCAAGTATTCCTCTCAGAATGCCACCTTAAACGTAATTAATTGAGTGAGGCACAATAATAACCCCTAGGAAATTTGTATCTATTGCAACAACTACAAATTATTCTCCTAATTAAAATTTTAATTATGTAGTGTATTTGCTCCTGTAAACAATGAATAAAATCGAAACTGCAATTTTCACCATAAAAATACTGCGAAAAATAAAATATTGAAAACTGAGAAATTCTAGCACACACAAAAGAATTTGACACAATTATTTTTGGACAATTGTCTCCGAAAAAAACCAATGTGAGAAAACCGATGCAATAGATGAGGGATTTATTGTTATTCTTCAGTAGCAAATCTAAGTACAATAATTTAGATGCACAACTGATAATCTAATCTAAGGAAAATAATGGCAAAATTATTATGAGAATTTTCTCTCACCCCACAACTAATTCCTGACACCGAAATTACATCCCTAGCCTCTGCGTTGAGCCTCCTGTATCACCCTCTGCATAGAGCTTACTTTGGCCCTTTGAGAATTTTTGCCTTCCTTTCTTTGCCTCTTCTGAGGACTGGAAACCTTCCACCTAGAATGCTGCTGCCCTCCTCTTCCACCTGCTTCTCACCCTTTGGCTCTATCTCCTCTACTGAGTTACTACTACTGGGAAAATCTAGCTGCTTGGGCAACTGAGTATCTGCATTGGTGTGTTCTCCATCACCTTATCGACCTCCCCTTATAATCCATTGTTGGAGCACCAACGACCAAAATTAAAACATAATTGATGGCTAGGATCATTGCTGGATCGATCCATGTGAGCTTCTAGATGATTCTCACCTTATCTCAATTAATATTGATTAATTAACCATATTACCTAAGTTTAGACTTAGGAAATATTTAAAAAATGGTTAATAATCTAATTATGACACTTCTAGGCTGAATTTCCAGAAATGATTTTTGGGTTTTAGAGATCTCATGTATTCTAGCCCCTCCACCAAATTTCCTGGCTAGAACACATTCGATGCTACAAAAACGAATACTCACTCTTAGCGAGGAATGTGTTCTAGTGCTGCACATCTTGCCACAAGACCCTATCTCTGCATCATCTTCTATCACGTTGTTGATGTCCGGCTACTGCTGCCTATAAACCGCTACACAACTCTGATATATGTTGTTGCTGAACCTTGGTGTACTGCTACCAACACTGCATCTGTAATGCAACTCCCTCTTATCTGTTGTTGTTGCAACTGAGAATCATCCACAGTAACCTGTCACTACTACTCAAATGAATTCTCCACCATACCCATCTATTCCTTGTAATAGACGAACTTAGCTATCCCTAGAGATTTTGCGAGTATATCTACAACCTGCTTTTCTATGGGAACATATTGTAGTTGAATTGCTCCACGTTGTACAAAATCTCTGATGAAATGACACTGAATATCGATGGGCTTCGACCTGTCATGAAACAATGGAATCTCAAAGAGATTTATGCAGAGTGAACACTGGAATTTCAGAGAACTTTATTCAACTCTGATTATCACACTAGGCGCTGGTCGCCTCCATCCTTTGCCTGAACAAGCTTACTAGCAGCTTCCGCAGAGATATAGCTTCACGCATAGTTGTGTTGGTTGCAATATCCTTTGCTTTTGTAGTTCTTAGTGCTACTGACTTATGCTTCCTGCTACACCAAGAAACCATCCCTAATCCAACACTAAAGCAGTAACTAGAGGTACTTTTCCTGTCCATTGAACTGCCTGCCCAATCTGCATTTGTGTACCCACAAAACCTGACATTCTAATGTCCCAAACATGATATTTTTCTAAATTTGCAAAAATCGAACTCAACCCAAATTTCAACACTAAATTATCATTCATTCAACTAAAGATTGCAATGTAAAATAAAACAAATAGAGCACTGCAATCTAATGACACAATGAATAGGAAATTTCTCAACTTTTATTATAATGGATGAACTGGGATTACATGCATACACAACCAAAATTGCTGAGATGAACGTTGGCCTCGTGGATAATATGTTGCACTGCATCAGCCTCCCAAACTGAACTAAACTACCATTTCTGAGCTCTCCTGTGAATTCTGGATGAATTCACGAAGGGGAGATGGGTGCTTGCCCAATCTCACTAAATCACATGAGTTTTTGCCGTCTTGGGATTACCAAGGAAGTAGCGAACCAAGTTCCCAACCTCTCATACAAGAAGAAATATCAAATTCAAGATGTCCTCCAATGGTCTTCTCCTCCTCTTTTATAGATCTCATGGACCCCTCTAAAACCTCCTGGTTTATTATTATTTTAACCATGGAGCACTTTTCCCTCTTTTATTTAAATTAAAATATTAATTTTAATGCAGGAAAAGGGTAAATTGGTCATCATGTCTCCTCGGGTAACTGAAACTCACATCCAACCATCCAATATTGTATATTTTCTCGCTTCTGTTCCAAAGAGATACCACAGTAAGGTGTTTTGTAAAGTATTCCTCCCAGAATGACACCTTAAGCGTAATTAATTGAGTCAGGCCCAATAATAACTATGTTTTTGAAAGTTTTTGGAATGCACCAGAACAAAAGGTAAATTGTGTGGATGATGAAATATCCCAAGTGAATGCCATCAAACCTCATAGAAACTCCTCAAAACCCCTCCAAAAGCCCCTAGGCATGTTGATGACACCAACCTAAACCGGAGACCTGTGTGCCCCCAACTCTGAAATTCCATCATAACCATGTCATGAGGAACACCACAAAAATAAACATTACAAATCCATTCGCCCCAAAATTTCTTGCCCTCAAGCAATCCAAACTTGTGGACCAATTTGGTGGCCCAATGCCTGGATGCCATATGAACCACTGGGTGACGCTATGCCTCTGTGTCAATACACCATGAACGGACCCCTTAATGCCCAGATCCTAGACCAATCTCTAACTAAACTTGTCATCAACAAATCCTCTTGGATCCTAATGTCACCAAGAACAAGTATTGAGACTCCATTTCTCCTGTTGTGCTATAACTCTAATCATGAGTGTTGCTCCATCCACCATATACCAACTCATCACCTCTCTCCAATCCAACCCTTGGCATAGCCCAAGGTCAACCTCACCATGGTGATGTTGTGTTGAGATACTGACGAGTGGCCAACCTACACCTTGCTTCCAACTTAAGCATGTAGTATCCCTCACCTCTAAGGGATCCTGTAGTATAATGCTCTTGACTAAAAATGATACTCCATCAATAGGGTATAAACTCATGATCTCTCGCCAATCCAATGCATGAACACCCGTGTAAGGTACAAGTCTACTAGGCTGATATGGGTCCCTGCTCAAATCACAATGCTCTACCTGGTCAATCAACAAGATATGTTTGAGGAAACCTGCCCCTCTCTATAGTACGCAAAAATGGACAAGATGTGCTGCAAGCCCTATCTATATACTCCTGGAGAGGGCTACGGCTTAGAAAAACTGCAGCTCTACTGGCTGCGACTGCGTCTATCTACACCTCATCAATGGGTAGGCCTAAAGATGGATGCACCACCATATCCAACATAGCCTCTCTCATCTGTTCGGAAGCTCCACGCTTCTCTGGTCTACTCGTCACCAGCAAAACTGTCCTCTGAGCTCCCAATGCCTCTTGATGATCAATATCTGTAAATAATACTTCCCTGGTGGTTCCCTGCACATCTACTTACTCCTCTCCTATGGTTGGCCCCAACACTGCTTGCTCCTCCATCATGGGATCAACATGAGCCACTGGTTGACTCTCCAAAAATGGCCCATCATTCACATTGTGTGTATCATCTGACTCATGTTCCTGTATGTGCTCTCTATGCTGAAACATCATCAACTCATTTACTCCTTGATCTCCTTCCCTCATTGGAACACTCAGTTGCTCATCATACTCCTCTACCACACATGGATGCATATTTGAGCTACTATCATAACCTCCACATGATTGCTCGTGCTCCTTAGAGGCATCCCCATAAGACCCCATGGGGTCAACTAAGAAAGAAGAATCCTCAACTAGAAAGTCAGTAGGACCTCCTCTTGATCTATCTTTGCCATCTCCTCAGCGTCACTCAAGCATGAGTGGTCAGGTCCCCAAGGTCCTTTGCAAACAAAGCAAAGTCCCTTCCTCCTCAACTCATTCTTGCCACATTATCCCCCAAACCTGAGCAACTCCGCACTGGTCAACTGTCTCCTGAACAACCCAATGTTCTGCTTAACCGACCTTTCAGCTAGCTCATAAGAAGCTAGTGAAATCGATTGTTCCTTCCTCCAAATGGCCAATAAATCAGATTGCATCTTCTTGCAAATGGCATCATGGTCTCCCATAACTAAAGACAAAATGGACAACATGTTTGTTTTGACTATGTAAGGATGATGTTTCTTAATGCTAAAGAAGAATAAGAGCATCTGATGGATCAAGTCATCACACCCCATTCAAACATGATTACGTATGTTCTAACTATGGCCATGATTTGCAAAACCTCAAGATTTTGTCCAAAGGTAGAACTTGCATTGTTGTACAAGTTCTGGAAAGTCTCTACTATCAACTTGAAAACTCTCCTCATAACATCATCATTGAGAGAAGTTATAGATGTGGTCAGTCTATGTTACTGAGACAAGATGCAACTGGAAGTCTAACTCCTTCACAAGGTTCCTCCAAGAACATGGAATGTATGAGAGCAAACATAGTTACTCTTAGAGCCCAAATGAGTTTCTTTTTTTCTAATTGGTTCACTTCGGAAAGGAGTGCATCTAGTTCATCTAGTTTGAAAAAGACTTTCCATTGAGCCTGATGTGCTTAAAATCTTCCCAAGTGCAATTATTTTGTGCCCTATTTCTTGCTTCTTCTACACATCTTTAGGTTGTTCTCTTTGAAGAATGACATAAACCCCCTTTGAGAAGGGTTTGTTGTTTGCTACTGCTAGGTTATTAAGGAAGTTTATGAATGTCTTATCTATTTTTTTTCATAACTGAAGAGTGACAAGGACATCAAGTTGTGATGCAGGAGCATCAACTCGCAGAAATCAAATTTATTTTTCATGCCTTCCAGAAGTTGATGTGGCCACAAAAACCATATTTTTGTTAAATCCATATTATTAATAGCGTTTGTTGTGACTTGGTTGAGTAAATTTAGCGATCTTATGAGGGGAGATTGGATCTAGAACGATCCAATCTACTTTCCTCCATTTTTATAAACTAGTCTTCGTGCATTTGCGGGGGGAGCTAGACGCATGTATATCCAGCGCTGCCAAGGCAACCTGGCTCATAAAAACGTATTGTAATCTAAATTCAGAAATAATATAAATCATGTGTTTTGTGGTTACGAGTTTCTTTCATTATGTATACAAGTATGTCAGTTCTTAAATTACGAGTATGTCAGTTCTTAAATTGATCCTGCGTGCTGTTGTGAGAAGTGTGAATCCAATTTAAAGGTGTAATACTTAATTAAGGAATGTTGATAGAAGAGTAAGATCGATTCACAGTTACAGCGTTATAAATCTGGTTAAAGAGCCAAATTATGTCTTGGCATTGAAATCTCAAGAATGTCAAAGGAGCGATATTACAATCGTGTGGAAGAATTTGTTGAATGAAACGACTTTAGGAATCGATTGCAGGTTGAAGCGAGATTTATATGCTTCCCGTGTATTTCTGATGGTTGTATGGATGCGGGGTGAAGATCTGATATGTGTAATGTCTCAGATGGTGAAAAGGGTCGATAGTTATATTGGCTCTAATGAGACTTAGTGGGCCATAACCCACAGGTCAAGGATCGAAATTTCTACATGAAAGGGGATTTTGGCAATACCCCAAGATCTCTTTTCATCAAGTGGTATACCTCCTGGTCATATAGTTGACTCATATAAGATTTTGACAACATCATGACAATGGTACACCATAATAGTAGTATGACTAGACCACTCATATACACTTGGTCTTACCCCTTATGTCATAGGGTTCACCGAGTTTGAACATTGAGGTTCGAAATTTGGTGAACCCAAAAAAAAATTCAAATTTATTTTGGTTCGGCGAACCTGATAGTCGAACCTCAAATTCAAACCTCAACGAATTTGAACCTGAAGGTGAACCTAAAGACAAACCTAAAGCCGATTTTTAATTTTTTTAATTTTTATTTTTTTAAATTTCCATTTGATGTTGAGTTCGAGCTGTTTTTGTCAGTGGTTTTAAGGTTTATGAGAAATACCATATCAACACATGGTTTTCTCTTGTTTCACTTACTGCCACTTAGTTTCCTGTGGTGGCCACTGGTTTGGTTTTATTTACCATAGTTGTTGATAGATTTTCACAAGCCAACTTCAGTTTAAGTGTACTCTCTCTTTTGTGCACAGTGTTACCGTTGCCTGTTGTATTGTCTACAATTTCCTGATTTCAATTTCTATATGTTGCTTGTCCTCGTCACCCCAGAGCGTGAAGTGAATAATGGTCGTGATTTGTGGCTGTTGAGTGCTAACTGCTACTCATATAGGTTGATTGATTGATTTTGATTATATATATATATATATATATATATATATATATTGATTTTGGGTTCAAATTCGAGTTCGACAACAATTAATTTCAATTCAAATTCAAATTTTCTAATGAGGTTGGTGTCAGGTTTGACATTAAGTTAGAATATATATATTTTTCAGCACACACACACACAATGTGTTGAAAAATATGTATAGTCTAACTTAATGTCAAACCTGATACCAACCTCATCAGAAAATTTTAATTCGAATTGGACTTAATTGTTGTCGAACTCGAATTCGAACCTAAACCCAAACCCTGTGACAAAACTGAGTGTTGTTGTATGACAAAATTTTGAGCTTGAAGACTCGTGTTTATGCTATATATTGTTTGTATAAGGAAAGGAAATCTTGTGTACCACCAATTTACCTGCTAGGGGTAAGTTATGTTACAGGGTTTGGGTTTGGGTTCGAATTCGAGTTCGACAACAATTAAGTTCGATTCGAATTCAAATTTTCACACACACACATATATGTGTGTGTGTGTTGAAAAATATGTATAGTCTAACTTAATGTCAAACCTGATACCAACCTACCTGATACATATTTTTCAACACACACACACACACACATATATATGTGTGTGTGTGAAAATTTGAATTCGAATCAAACTTAATTGTTGTCGAACTCGAACTCGAATTTGAACCCAAACCCAAACCCTATGACATAACTTACCCCTAGTAGGTAAATTGCTGGTACACAAGATTTAATTTCCTTATACAAACAATATATAGCAGAAACACGAGTCTTCAAGCTCAAAATTTTGACATACAACAACACTCAGCAACAATAACTCTTCTGGTCACAAATCAAATGAGAATCTTCAAACCCTAGCTCTAACAAGTTCAACCATACATTAAGACACTTCATACTTGGACATACCTATGAAACCTCTTACAGTAATAACAATTAAATACCTCTGACCTCAAGGACTTAATCACAGACTTCATCTTAGCGAATCAGCCACTCACAACAAGATATTGAATTCCAACCACAAAAATACAATGTGATGAACCTAGAACTTTGTACAACCTGGGTAATGTAGGATGACCAGAACTACAACAAGCAATCTATTCGTCCCCATTTCAACAAAAAACTTGTTCTTTGAAACAATGATAGTCAGCAACATATAATCAAGCCATTTGTATGCCAATAATACAAGTTAAGACTTGGAAATATATTCTGCAACAATTAATTGCCTTGTCCAAAGCCTGAGACACAAGACAGGCAGCCTCTGTAACAACCACGATCCTCTGATTGCACACTAATTGTGCACTATTAAAACCATTTTTTGTTGCAAGAATACAACAACACGAACGTTGTCTTCCAAATCCCCATGTACCTACAACAAATCGAACTATGTCACGTATTATGATGGCCACAACATCTCTAGGAGTTTATATTCTACTCTTTGGTCATAGGAGCAACCCTCCACCTGTCTTGATATGCTTGAGATGGCCCAATGATCCGCTTCGACAATCACTTTGGAATTCAAAACTTGGTCCACGATCATCCAATGCTCAATGTTCCACCGGGGACTGAATCCACCTTCTATCACACATCAAAACACCAAATCATCATTTTTGAATCGATTTGTTGTTCAATGGTATACCCATGTTGATTATGCCACCTCCCCTTCTTCCACAACTTCAAGGAGATGGATCATGCTCTCACAACATTCACACCGACTCAATTGCTCGATCTCGGCTCGACCCAGGTCTGTCTCTCCCCATTTCTGCTAACATTTAGACTTGCACTCACCAATATGACTCACTTGAATATTCTCCAATCGACCAAAGCAACTTGAGAAATGATCGAAATTTGCCTCATGATTACTCTTATAGGCAACCACTAACATTCAATCTCTCTGTCAATCGACTAGGAGGCAAATGTTGGATCTTGCAGGAACAAACCAAGACCTAATTCCTGCGGCAAAATAAATTGGATCTCTAAAGCTTAGAAATCAGGTCTATCAACACACAATCACGACCAAAAAAAAAATGAAAGCATTCACCCCTTGAGCAATCTCGGTTGTTTGATTTGAATTGGTCAACAGTTGATAGGTCTCATCCTCCACATGTGGCTTTGTCTTGTTCTTATGGGACCAACCTGCGGCCATTTAATTCTTGTATGGCTATGCATATACCCTTTTAAACCAAAAGGATCTCACACAGGACATTAACTATTCATCAATTATGATGGGGAACCAATGTGATGGTCATCAAAATAAAATTGATGCCACCTATCAAAATAGAGCTTTGACAATTTGGGATTAAAACCCTTAAGCTGGCAGGATGCACAGCTCTGATAACATTGTGATGTCTCAAACGAGATATTTTTCTAATTTGCGGAAATCATACTCAATCCAACTTTCACAATTAAATTATCATTCATTCAACAAAAGATTTCCATGTAAAATAAAACAAACAGAGTACTGCGATCTAATGACAAAATGAACAGGAAAATTCTCAGTTTTTATTATAATGGATGAATTGGGGTTACATGCATATAAAACTAAAATAGCCGAGATAAACCTTGGCCTCTAAGATAATCTGTTGCACTGCACCAGCCTCCCAAACTGAACTGAGCTGCCACTGCTAAGCTCTTTGGTGATTTCTAGATGAATTCACCAGGGGAGATGGGTGCTCGCCCAATCTCACTAAATTACGTGAGGGTTTCCATCCTGGGGCTACCAAAGAAGTAGAGAACGGAGTTCCCAAACTCTCATACAAGAAGAAATATCAAATCCAAGATGTCCTCCAATGGTTTTCTCCTCCTCTTTTATGGATCTAATGGACCCCTCTAGAATCTCCTATTCTATTATGATTTAATCATGGAGCACTTTTCCCTCATTTATTTCAATTAAAATATTCCTTTTTAACGTGGGAAAAGGGTAAATTGACCACCATGTCTCCTCAGTCACTGAAACTCACATCTAACCATCCCATCTTATAGATTTTCTCGCTCCAGTTTCAACGAGCTATTACACTATGGTGTTCTTTCAAGTATTCCTCTTAAAATTCCACCTTAAGCGTAATTAATTGAGTTAGGCCTAATAATAACTCTGTTTTTTGAAAGTTTTCGAAATGCACCTGAACGAAAGGAAAATTGTGCGGATTATTAAATATACCAAGCGAATGTTACCACACCTCATAGAAACTCCTCAAAACCCCTCCAAAAGCCCCAGGGCATGTTGATGACACTAACCCGCACCTGTGACCTGTGTGCCCCCAACTTTGAAAGCCCATCCTAACCATGTCATAAGGAACACCACTAAAAGGAACATTATAGATGTCATCCCCTCAAGTATATCTCAATCCATACTTGACTGTGTCATGAACATACCTCAGAATATGCCTCATTGCTACCCAATGCACCCTCTTTGACTCTACCATGAACTGACTTAGGGTATTGGCTATGAAGCAAATATCTGGCCTAGTGTTGACCAAATAAATGAGAGACCCAATAAGCCATCTATACAAGGTGGGGTCGACATCCTTGTCATTCGATGCATCTATCTTCTTCCAGTTGGTGATCATGGGTGTAGATATAAGTCTACAATCTTGCATTCTGAACCTCTTCAGAATATCTGTAGTGTATCTTCCTTGCCCAAGGAAGATCTACACATCCTTCTGCCACACTTCCAATCCTAGGAAATAGTGCATCAACCCCAAATCCTTCATGTTAAACTCTGCTGTCAGGTTCCTCTTCTAGTCCTCTATGAGCCCTGATGATCCAGTCAAAAAAAGATCATCCACATACAAAACTAGAATGAGTGACTCACCCTCTACCATCAAATAGTAAAGGTTGGGATCTGCGTCACTGTTGATGAATCCCTTCTACTGCAAGTGATTGTGAATCCTACCATAACATGCCCTAGGAGCCTTCTTGAGTCCGTATAAATATTTCTTTAGTCTGCACACATGAGTTCACCTCTGATGAGTCTCAAAGCCCTTTGGCTATTCCATGTACTCTTCTTCCTCTATCACCTCGTTCAAGAAGGTTGTCTTGACGTCCATTTGGTGAATCTACCATCCCATATGAACTTCTAGGGACATAACTATTTAGATAAAAGTGTATTTGGAAACTGGGGTGAAGGTCTCCTCAGAATCTATCCCTTCTTTTTATGCACACCCGTTTGCCACGAACCTACCCTTGTACTTTTCCACACTGTCTTCTGTAACATATTTGATCTTGTAGATGTATCTAGAACTTACATTTGATATATCTTCCGGCCTTGGCCTACCTCCCAAACATCATTTGTCATGATAGATCTATACTCTTCTACCATGGCATCTATTGAAAGTTGATGCTATGTGGCCTCCTGAAAGTTAGGAGGTTCTGCAACCTGCGCCACCAATGCTTGGTACATGTCAAGCTGTTTGCGTTGTCTTTTGTTTGTCCTAGAAGTTCCAATAAATTTCTCTGCATCTCCGAATGTCTAACGAACCTCTCTTCTCACTCGACCACTCCTCCTCATCTTGCCTCTATTGCTCCAGTTGCTAAGAACTCCCCGGATTTCTTGCACCTGTGGAAATACTGGTACTTTCCATAGTACTCGATCCTTGTGACTGTACTCTTTCCTATCCCACTGGTTGCCCCTATTGCTAGACCAAATGAGCTTCAACTGACTAATTATGATCACCTGTAGGCATCTCATGAGATCTACTGAAAGCTCAGTCCTCCATGAACTTCACATCTTGCCTTACTATAGTGTTCTGATTGCTAGGAATGTAGATTATTTATGCCTTTGAGGTTTCATTTTATCCAACAAAGAACCCCTTCTCTGTAGTCTAATCCAGTTTGGTATGTTTATCATCTGGCACGTGGCTAGATTTGAACAATAAACTCTTGACATGGGGTGTAGGCATCACATGCGGCTGGGTTGGACCCAACCATTGTCCTTTATGAATATCTTGCTCCAAAAACTTCAAGTCCTAAACTAAGAAAAACTTAAACAAGTAATTTGTAGCTTTTCCATGTAATCTGATTAACGTTTTATTATGGGAAAGGAATGCAAATATCTTCCAATCAAAAGACATTCCCATAGAGTTCTTATTGTGTTTCATTACAAAACCATGCAATGAATACAAAACTAATCCCAAGGTCAACTAGTCGCGCATTCCTATTGAGCCTTAGATCAATAAAGAAATTCCTTGGGGATATTTTCATGGTGCCTCCCAAGGACATCCTTCCAAATGTGGCATTGGAGTCATATTGCTCCTCTCACAAAATCATCACTTCCTTGTTCGATATTGCGTATGATGGGAATCAAACAATCATATAAAATTCATTTCCTTCCACACACTCCTCTTTGTTGCATCCAAAAAAACATGTAACAAAGCTAAAAATCATGAATGATTCCTTAAACAAGCTAGAAATTGAGAATATATATCTCCAGATGGTGGCTTAAGGCATTCGTTAGGCTCTTCAGTCATTTAAATTGACGTCTTTCACCCACATTCTCCAAGAAGTCAACATTCAGGCCGATTCTCTTTCAAAGGAAGGTTTGGAGATGCACACAAGCCAAGTTTTAAATATTGCAGTCTTGGATGAGGAGGTTGTGGATCAAATAAACATACACTCTTAACAACTTCAACTCTCTTCTTGTTATTCTCATGGAGGTCTTTTGGTTTTTGATTTTTTTTTTTTTTTTCATTTTCTATTTTTTTGAGTAAAGGATTACAACATTGTAAGAAATATATGATCAAGAGATTCAAAGAAAGGTGTATTTTTTGTAAGCAACACTAGAGGGCATAGATAAAAGGCATACATACTCGAAGGAATGGACAACAATTTCTCCTTCATATGAGAAGGTAGGAAGACAATGAGCATAATAGTCAGAAACATGTATACTCATTTTCTATAAATATAAAATCTATTTTTCTTATGAAAAAACGTTTGGTTAATTATGAATTAGTTAATTAGGAATATTAGAATTAATATTAGGGCTGGTAGGAGGGAGAGGGGTGCTTTATGATGCCAAATAAACTAAAGTTCTAGAGTATTCATGGGGTTTAGGACATTTGGTGAACAACTAAGCGGAAATCAATGGTCCCTTCCAAGGCCTTCAATTGGCTAAAGAAATCAAGTCCATTCACGCACAATGTTGGGATATTCTCTTCTCATACTTTAGCTTTTGGTCAAGGGGTCTAGCCCAAAGGAGAAATCTTTAGAGATCCTTATGAAAAGAATAAGAAAATTGGCAGAAACAATACCTTCAATAGCATATTTTCATGTTATTTGTGCCTCGAATAGAGATAGAGAGGCCGATTATTTAGCAAATGAAGGTTGTAAATTGGGGTTGGGGGAGTTGAGAGTAACTGGGATTTTTAGGACTTCTTAATCCCCTAATTTAACTTGAAATTAATTTCTCTTGATAAATCAAGATTGGAACAAAAAAAACATTTTGCTACATAAAAAATGGGGGGATCTATGGGCAATGTGGCAACCCAAATGATTAATAAGCATGGAGACAAGCCAAGCACTTATATCCCACTTAATATATAAATTTGCAGTTTGGGATGATAATCCTTCTTTGGCATCTAAGTACGCAGTTCCCTTCATTTCAGATCGGGCACAGGTGGGCTAATATCATTCTCCAACAAGGGATAATTGTGAAGGGTAATGTTGCTCGGTGATCTCTCAGATGTAGGATTCATGCAAAGGGTTGGCCCAGGATTATCCCATTGTCATTCTTCACTAGAAATCAAGAAACAAAGTTTCCCTTGGACCTTGGCTCATGCCACTACAATGACAACGAGATGAAAAGTTTTATTTCTCTATGGAGACGTCCTCTTTGTGGCGCAAGTAATGCATAGGTTAGTTATAAAATTGATCACTTAAATCAATTTCTCTTGATAAATCAAGAATGGAAGAAAAAACATGTTGTTACATAAAAAATAGGGGGGCCTATGGGCAATGTTGCAACCCAAATGATTAATAAGCATGGAGACAAGCCAAGCACTTATATCCGACTTAATATATGAATTTGAAGTTCAGGATGATAATCCTTCTTTGGCATCTAATTACGAAGTTCTTTTCATTTGAGGTCGGGCATAGGTGGGCTAATATCATTCTCCAGCAAGGGATAATTATGAAGAATAATGTTTCTCGGTGGTCTCTCAGATGTAGGATTCATGCAAAGGGTTGGCCCAGGATTATCCCATTGCCACCCTTCACTCGAAATCAAGCAAGTAATGTACAAGTTATTTATAAAATTGATCACTTAAGTGTATAGTTGCATGCCTATAGTGTGGAGATAGTAATGTGGAATGAGGAAAACTTCAAAAATAGGGTGAAAAGAGTCTCATGTGCCTATTTGGAGTTATGGAATAGTTCTCTATATTTAATTGAGGATGTTCCTTGGTTGAATTCGAGAAAATTTTGTGGGTATATTTTGTTCATGGAAAATTATTAATCAAGTGAGTCAACTACCAACCTAATAATTGATTGGCAAGATTGTGAAGAATTCAATGAGGTTCCAGCCGACTACATGTTGGTTTTGGGATATTCAAGTAGAAAAATTACGATCGTGGCAAACCTTCGATTGATGGGCCAATAGTCAGCCTAATAATTTGGTGGTTGAGGATTGTGGCGAATGTGGGGTGTTTTCGTTGGTTTTCTCATTAGGTTCAGTAAGAGAGCCTAGGGGCTCTTATCTGATTTTCAAGCCAAGTTTTGTGGGCTTTGTGTCGCTCTCATAACATTATTCAAAATTTTGAATTGTTGTATTTTTTACTTGGTTAAAGTTATTGTTGTTGGACATAGCATTAGTTTAATAATAGTTTGCAACCATAAGAAGTCAATAACCCAACTTATGAGGAAGATAGCTTCTTTGCAACTATACTTTCTAACTCTTAAATTAAAACATTAACACATTACATCAACTTCCCGTGTGATGGAGTATCTTCAAGGAGTAAAAGAAAAAATAGTTGAAAATGAAGAGGAAGTGGATGTGTTGCGCATGTAGATTGAGGAGCTTCAAGCATAGGTCAATAGTTTAACTCTTAGTTTGAATCACACTAGCAGTTCAAGAAATCCAAAATATTTCAATTGTCTGGACTTAAATGAACTACTTGTTCAAGACTATAGCAGGTTTATAATGGTAAAGGACTATACAAGTATTCAAAGGTGGAATGGTTTCTATTTTTTTTTTTTTGCTGAGGCGTTTTTGTGAGGTGTACACCTACAAAACCACCCCTCTTGATGTTCAAAATAGTGATCCTCTAAATGAGGTTGTAGTACTTTTGGATTAGAGGGGTCTGTATTAAATTTCTTCAACTTAGATATGTACTTTTGATGTGTTTGCATAATTGAATATAATACAAAATCCTCATTCTCGTTTAAAAAATTATTAGAATTAATGTTATAATATATAGTGGTATTCGATATTTTAATGTTAATTAATTACTATTAT
>APFE031049445.1:10329-37143 GCA_000404065.3 Pinus taeda | reverse complement strand
TGATATATATTATCAATCTAAATTAATTACAACTATCTATATTAAATGTCATTTTGAGAGACTAAATGTTTTTACGTTTTTTTGGATTTAAAAATTAGTTAATTAATGAAAAACTCGATAAAAATTGGAGTTTTTTGGCTTAAAAAAAAACTCCTGATGATGAACCACACTAGTTGGTTCGAAACGCGTCAACAAAGGTCTTTTTTATGTGATTTACGCCAAAGCTCTTTCTTACAATCATTGTAATATTCATAATTAGAAAAAAAATGATAAACAAAGCAATAGCTGAAAATTGAAATGCATACACAAAATTCAGAAATATAAGTAAATACCCATGTGATCACCGAAAAACACCATCCAACTAAGCCATTTTATTGTAAATTTGGAGAAATAGTACAGTGGGTATGAAAGGAGTGCACCTAGGCTTACCTCAATCGCAAGCTAGACAAGCCCCAAGTTGGAGAATACAATGCCTTGAGCAGAGAGTGAGCTGCCCCAAAATTGCCCTGCGATGCCCAAGAGGAGATGCATTGTTTGCTTGAAAATATCTATTGAAAGTCGCACCTCCATTGCTGAAAAATTTCTGCAAAATAACACAGGGCTCCTCTCAATAAACCCACAAAAACCTATAAAGGTTTTGGTATATTTCTAACCTCCGAAAATTGGCCCCAAGTACCACATCCTTCTCAAACTGGATGGAAAGTACGACCTGTTTGGAAATGAAGTAAAGAAGCCCTCCAATCATTCCAAAAGTGTTGAATTCTACTCACCGGATGACTTCCTCAAATACTCGGTACAATCCAAGTCCCCAACCCCTTTCATTAACCTCCCACGTGTGGCTAGAATTGGGCTCCTGCACTGGCCTTGGGTGAGAAGAATTCGACCTTCCTCAATGCAACAATCTCTAACCCCAAAACTCTTCACCAAGCTTTGACTTCTGTTGGAGTAGCTATGCAAAAAATGTCCTGGCAAATGCCACCCAGAAGATAGCTAAAATAAGTGGCACGTGATTCCCTACTGCGTCCTCTTGGAACACAAGATTTGTTGAGTGAAATGGTTGTTCGATGCACCATGAAATCCACAAATCTCCCTCCAATATGGCACAATCTTACCTTCCTAGGGGGGACTCGTAGTCCACCGAAAAAAGTGTGAACTCTCCCCTTGGAAATCTCTGTGCTGAACAACACTATTACCCGGCCAAGAAGCTTGAGCAACGAGAGAAATGTTAGATTGACAAAAGACTCCAATAGTTGTTAGGACCCTTATATTTATAATTTTTGAGTTTCCTTCCCCATGTGCCCCCCCCCATAAAGCATTTCGACCTCCTACCTTACCAACTCGAATTTCCCTCCAAGGAAGTGCGTACTCCATGTGGGCCTCCACCTCCCACTAACAAAATTATTTCGGCCTCCATCTCCTCAGTCTTGGTCCAAAAATTTCGCAGGCCCCATAATAGACAAAATTGTGAAATTAAATTCAGGGAAATAATTCTAGGAAGGAACATGACAGTACTCCCCTCCCAAATGTTGTTTTCCCCAAGCAAATGGAGTGTTGGATGCTGAAGTATGTGCTCACCCTCCCAAGTGGCATCCTCATCCGGTAAATTTCTCCAGTGTACCAAGTATTCTCTGATGGTTCTGCTCCTTAACTTCCTTTCTCTAGTCTCCAAAATGGCCTTCGTCTCTAACACAAGATGTCCCTCATTATCTAGTGGAGGTAACTCTATGGCTATTTGAGGCATGAGGCATGAAAAACATTGTGGACCTTTATTCTTGGTGGAAGATCTAGCTCATAGGCCACCTCCTCAACTCTCCTAATCAACTAGTGTGGCCCATAAAAATAGGATTCTAGCATCTCAGCCCCCTTATGTTTTAGCATGAACTGTCTATGTGGTTGTAGTTGTAGGAAGACTATGCCCCCCTTCTCAAACTGCCTCTCAATCCTATGTATGTTTGCATACATTTTTTGTTGATTCTATGTTGTCAACAGTTTTTCCTTGAGATCCTTGAGGATATCTTAGATCTCCTAGATCCAGTCTTTGGCCTTTGGGGCCCGATTGTCTCCAAAAACAATGTCAGAAAAAGATAAAGCGTTGTAACCATAAAAGTCATAGAAAGGTGACATACTAATGGACATGTGGTGGGTGGTGTTGTAGCAGTGCTTGCCCAAATGCAACCACTGAATCCATGCTCTCTGTTGCCTGGTCACATAGTTCTGTAGGTAGCCTTCTAACCATTTTTTGACCCTATTAGTTTGGTCGTCTTTCTGTGGGTGGTAATTGGTGCTAGGGGTGAACTTTGTGCCCACTAATTGGAAACACTCTTGCTAGAATGCTCCCATGAACCAGGTGTCCCTATTACTGACTATGGTCTTGGGTAGACCATGTAAGCCGAAGACCTCCCTAAAAAATAACTCTGCTACTTAGAAGCAGAATACTGGGCTAGAATAGCAAAGAAATGTGTATATTTGATCAATTGATCCACCGCCACATATATACAATCTCTACCCTACACCATAGGAAGCCCCATGATAAAATTCGTACAGATACTTTCCCATTTCCCCTTAGGAACGGGAAGTGGCTGCAACAACCCAACTGGATGGGTCAACTCTCTGTTGTTCCTCTAACAAGCCTCACATTCTTGCACATACCTCAACACATCTCCCTTGAGGCCCTTCCATGTGAAGTGCTCTCTGATCGTCCTGTACATCTTCAAGAACCCCTGGTGTCCTGACAATGGGGAGTCATGGGCTGCGTGGAGAATCCTCTCCCTGAATTGTGAACCTGACATTAAGAATATGCATCCTTTGTAGTAGATGATGTCAACCATCACATTGTAACGCTCATCAGCATGTGTACCCTCCAAAACATCGCACACCCGTCGATCTTTGGAGTATTGTACCAACAACTGTGTCTTCCAATCATGACAAATGCTCATGAGTGAAAGTGTCCTAGGCATCTTGGCTAATGTATCTGCTACTATATTGTGCTTGCCCTTGACATACTCAATGTCAAAATCATAGGCCTTGATCTAGCTAACCCAACTCTATTGCCTGTCATTGAAGCCCTCTCGCCCCATGAAATGGTGAAGACTGTTGTGGTCAATCTTCAACCTAAATCTGTTGCCCACCAGGTAATGTAAATCAGAATGGCATCGAAGAATACCAATACAAATTTCCGTAACTGCCCACGTAACACATGGTTCATGCAGGTCTGGAAGGTGGCAGGTGTGTTGGTCAGCCTGAAGGGCATAACCAAGAACTCAAAATTTCCATAGTGGCATCTGAAGGTCATCTTAAGGATGTCCTGATCCTTCACTTTGATTTGGTGGTGCCCCGAATGCAAGTCTATCTCAGAGAAGTACTTGGATCCCATAAGCTCATCCATCAGCTCATCAATGCGTGGAATGGTAGCGATTCTTCAGGGTCTTCTTGTTGAGTGCTTGATAATCTATGCACATGTGCAACGTCCCATCCTTCTTCTTCACCAGAACAACTGATGAAGTGAAGGGGCTAGAGCTAGGCCTCACATGCCCAAGTGCTAGTAACTCTTGAATGGCTTGCTCAATCTCATTCGTGTAAGCCTTGGGGTGTCTATATGGAGTGGTAATAACTGCTTGTGCCCCCAACTCTAGCTCAATCATGTGGTCAAATCCTCTGTCAGGGGGTTTCTTTGGTCTTTTGTCCCCAAACACTACCAGATACCTATCCAAGATGGCCTGTATGTTGGGGTGTGGTGGCTTGGGCTATCCCCTAGACTCAGAAATCGTCAACTCCACTGCCATGCTATGTCCACATGCCTCAAGTTAGCCTCCATCCTGTGCACTTAAACTATCTATGGAGGATATGAATGCATGCCCCAAAGAACAACTAACTTGCCATCTGACCCTGTGATCTTCATCTCCAACATCCTCCAATCCGTAGTGACTCGCCCAAGGGAGTAGAGCCACTGGACGCCCATCACTACATTGGTGTCTGGTACATCCACCACAAAGAAATGATTTGTCATGAAGTAGTTCCCCATGGTCACTATCAAAGCGGGGACATATCGGATACGCTGCATGGTACAATCCCCCGACACTAGGACTGAAAACCCCTCAAACTTCTTTGTAGTGATACCCTGCCTCTGAACCATCTGTGCATAAATTAAATTGTGGGTGGCCCCACTGTCTACTAGCAAAGAGTCGCAATTCCATGCATTGTGCCTTTGATCCTTAGGGTAAAAAATTTGGGAACCCCACGCAAAGAAGCTAGGACTCCTCCAAATTGTGTGAAAGATGCTCCCCTAGGTGGTGCTATTGGTGGTGGTCCCCTCTCTACATGTGTCTCACTGTCACCCTTGCCTATCTCCAACTCCACATCATCCTCTTGGCCACTATCATAGAAGACCTCAATGTAATGGGCCTCTCCCACTGTACATCTATGGCCTGGTGCCCAAGGCTTCCGATAAGTGAAGCATAGCATCCTCCTTTGTAGGTCTCTCCTGGTCTCCTCATCTAACTATCCATGATGTTGGACTGCTAGCTGTGGTGTTGGCCTTGTGTCATCTCCCTTCTCTGAGTAGGACGCCCGTGATGGTATGGGTGCTCAAGCCTTGGGGATTTCTCCTTGCAAATTCTTGGCAGAAGTCACAACCTCCTGTAAAGTAGTGGGTCTATGAGATCTCATTAGCCCATGAAATGGCTCAAGAAAGCCCTCTAAAAATGTGTACACCCTCCTGGCATCAAACAAATTTGGCACCATGACCGAGACTCTCAAAACTCTAATATATATTGCTCTGGATGGCCAGTCTACTTGAGATGGGTGAGCTCTCTGAAATGAGCCTTTGGGTCCCTCCTATCAA
The DNA here is from genome assembly GCA_000404065.3 of Pinus taeda. Taxonomy (NCBI): domain Eukaryota; kingdom Viridiplantae; phylum Streptophyta; class Pinopsida; order Pinales; family Pinaceae; genus Pinus; species Pinus taeda. The sequence continues at coordinate 32,303 of APFE031049445.1, read as the reverse complement.
AGTGCTCCACCACTCTTCATGTAAAGTCGTCGTAAGAGGTCACGTTGGCATGCCCTAGCATTTTCAAGCCATGAAACTAAATTGGTATCCAACATCTCCACCCAAGCTCGAGTTGTGCACTTGGTAGATCCATCATATGTGGGAAAATACATCCTCCCAATGGTACGCTGCAACATTGAACTCTGCGTGCTAGACCCCCCACTGCTCCTGCATTTCTCATTTTGCTTGAGGTGGTAGTAATCTCTGAAGGACAAAGATGCTTTGAAATCATCCCCCCATGGATTCTCATTCTTGGAAATAATCTCCCATGGGCATCTGATCATCTGGCCCACCTTGCTCACTCGATAACGAAGGTAAAAATCTAGGAAGCATAGTCCTGGTTGGCCCACTGAAAGCTATTGGGTGAGTGGCTGGTGAAGGGTGGTCATACTATTGTGAGGCCCCTGAAGTATCCCTAAATAGGAACTCATGATGGATGCTCTTTTCCCTATTCTATTGCTTGAGTTCCTCCAACATCTCCTTCTGCCCTTTGGCTAAATCATTTAGGGCCTTTAAGAGGCTATGAAATGTTGCTTCCTCCTTGCTCCTTGACTCCCCCATATTTTTCACCACTATTGCTTTTCCGGGTGTCTCAATATCAGTTGTGATCTCTAGCTCTCTTTCTCTACTCCAGTATCTCTACCTTCAATAAGTAATATCCTACCTATCCTCTTCGTTCATAGGAAAGATCCACATGGATGAGCCAATAATGGAGCTCTGAGACCATTGTAATATTCTTAATTAGGAAAAACATCGATAAACAAAGCAGTAGTTGACATACATACACAAAATTCAGAAATATAAGTAAACACCCATGTGATCTTCGAAAAACACCATCCAGCTGAGCCATTTTATTATAAATTTGGAGCAACAGTACAATGAGTATGGAAGGAGCACACCTAGGCTTGCCTAAATGGAAATATATACAAGCACCAAGTTGGAGAATACAATGTCTAGATGAGAAAGTGAGTTGCCCCAAAAATGCTCCTGCTGCTCAAGAGGAGATGTATTGTGCGTTGGAAAAGAACTCTCGAAAGACCCACCTCTGGTGCTCAGAAAATTATGCAAAATTAGCCCCAAACTCCTATCAGTAAAATCTCCAAAACCTAGAAAGGGTTTGGTCTAGTTTCCACCATTGAAAATTATCCCCAAATACCACGTCCTCCTCAAACTGGCTGGAAAATATGATCTGTCTAGAAAATACCCTAAAGCAGCCCTCTAATCACTCCAAAAATGCTAAATTCTACTCCCTGGATGACTTCCTCAAATCCCTGATACAATCCATCTCCCCAACTCCTTTCCTCAACCTCCTACATGTGCCTAGAATTGGGCTCCTACACTGGCCCTGGGTGAGAAGAATTCGGCATGCCTCAATGTAGCAATCTCTAACCCCAAAACTCTTCACCAAGCTTGGTCTTCCCTTGGAGTAACTATGCAAAATCCCCCCCAAGAAAATGCCACCTGGAAGATAGCTGAAATAAGTGGCACGTGATCCCCAATGCGTCCTCCTAGAGCACTAAATTCACTGAGTGAAATGGTTTTACAACGCACCTTGATCTCCACAAATCTCCCTCCAATATGGCACAATCTTACCTTCCACCGAAAGAAGGGTGAACTCTCCCCTTGGAAAGCTTTGCATTGAACAAGACTGTGACCCAACTAAGCAACTCGAGCAACAAGAGAAACGTTAGATTGACAAAATACCCCAATAGTTGTTAGGCCCCTTCTATTTATATATTTTGAGGTGCCTTCCTCATGTGGGCCCCTCCTTCAAGCATTTCGGCCTCCTACCTTAGCAACTCGACTTTCCCTCCAAAGAAGTGCATACTCCATGTGGGTGTGGCCCCCACTAACAAAATGATTTCAGCCTTCATCACCTAAGTCTTAGTCCAAAAATTTCGTGGGTCTCATAATAGAAAAAATTGCCAAAATCCTAAAATTAAATTTAGGGAAATTATTCTAGGAAATAACATTACAGTCATAAACTTAGCAAAGCTAGGAAACTCAACAAAAGCTAAAAACAATTGGAGTCTTGACTTGCAGTGGCCCAAGATTTCAAGAACACTTCAAATCTATCCACCAATATAAACAATATATGATGTTAATGTAAAACAATATAATAAATACACAAATCTATAATCAAAAGATTAATTAAAACATAGTCAAAGATAAAGTGATTGCCATAATCCTGTCCTCCTACACAGATTGATAATACAAATGAGAGTATAGCTTATGTACAGTTATACAATACATCTTTACTATTTGTTATGTGGGTTTTTTTCTTGTATTGATATTATGATGTTCATATCATATCGCACCTTATTTTCAAGTAATGGTTATTATCTTTGGTAAATGTACATATGCGAACTTGGTAGTTTCCAATGCATCAAATTATACACATAGAAATAGAGAGTGGGAGAAATTGTTTTAATTCTCTAAGGGTTTTGCCTTGTGTTTATGTAGCTCTGGATTTCAATCTATTTGCATAATCAAATTAGTGAGTTTTCTCAACCAGGTAAAATATTACGGAAGATACATTAAAGAAGTACTTGATTGTTATGTGCTAAAGCAATCCAAAAATTGTGATTGCTCAATCTCATCCTTTTTGTTTGATGATTTTATTTGTGTTGATGGTCTTCCATTTGTTGATTGGCATAGGACCCGAGAAAAATAACAATAACTGGCAACTTGAGAGAAGTAGATATAGAATATGATGAAGACAATCATTTTTGCATTGATGGGCACGGGTTTGTCTTGGATGAAGAAGTTGGACTTATTTTCCAGGTATGCAATTTTGTAAAAGCAGAGATAAATAACATCTTTGAGCCATTTCTAAGTAAACACATGATATGGATACTTTGCCATTGGATATGAAAAATAGTAGTTTATGGATGAACTTTGGTCAAAATAGGAAAATGATGTTATTGTATCTTCTCTAATCCAAAATAGGTTGATATTCCATTTGTACCTTGCAACGTAAAGGGGGTATGGAATTCAGGGAGAAGAAAAAGCATATCAAGCTATCACTTGCACGAGGATAATTGTTCTAGAGACATGGAAATTCACATTTTGGATTCCTTAAAGGGATTACCATCCTTCCAGTCTCATGATTTGTCTGAGAAGCCCAATTCTGTATGGAAAATAATTCCGGAGTTGGAGAAGAAAATGAATGCTCACCAAAAACGGGGATTTGAATTCCTGTGGAGAAACATTGTTGGTTCATTAATCCCAGATGAAATGGAGGCATCATCGCACAGTGACCGTGTTGGAGGTTGTTTATTTGCTCATGCTCTTGAAGGTACTCTAGCCCTTCACAATAAGCACTGCAACAAGTCCCCTCTACAAAGGTGGTAAATGCGAAATCATCCCAGGATAAAGGGAAAATGATTGCCCAAATAGACAACCATGAAGAGAAAGCAAGAGAAGAAAGGAAATAAGATTCCACCAAAGTTTGCAGAACTTGGGCTTAAGTTATTAGGAATTCTACTAATAAGGAAGGAGAAACAAACATTCGGGTTGACAACATGCAAGATAGAGAAGGAAAGGAAAGACAACATAGAGCAGCAATAATAATTATTAAAGGGTGAAAGACTTTGAGAAAAATGAATGTACTCTTGACCTTGCAAGAGACTTCTTGAAAGACAAGTTGCTATGGCAAAGAAAATAATGCCAAGCATGGAGGGTGGGAAAGTTTAATGGTGAGAGAGCCAGGCCCATAAAAGCTATCATGCCTAGCTTGCGTGATAAATATATCATTCTACGAAAGAATCATTTCTTGAGAGTTTCTCACTTTTTTCTAGAAGAAGATTTAACTCTAAGACAACAAGAGGAAAGGAGGGAGGAAACGTAAAAGGTTAGGGTAGCAAGAGATGAAGGCAAGAGAGCATGGATTTATAAAGGTAAAGTTGTGATAGCGTGATTTGGACCTCCTTCCAAAATAGAGTAACAAAATGGTAATAAAGAAGAGTGCACAAACTTTTCAACAGGGAATCAGGAAGCAAGGTCAGTATGGGAAAACAAGGACAGACTCAAATGTGAGTCTTGCATGTCAAAATAAATAGTAATCAAGTCATACCCAGGTTTCCTTAAGATTAGTTTGTTGGAACTACATAGGTTACCCACGAAGATAAGGACCTGGGTTAGGGCCTACTGGGGAGGATAAAGACATAATTTTCCTCATAGAAACACAAGCATGAAGGGTGCAAGACACCTCTATTTGAAGAATACTAGAATATGGAAGTGTGGAACAAGGCAATAGGGAATGGCAAAGGACAAGAGGGTATCATGGTTTAGTGAGGGAGAAAGAAGGTCATCTCATTCAGTTAGAAAAAGAAGACTCAAATAAGCAATTCATTTCGTTTAAAATATTAGAAAATGGAAACCACATCAGAAATGCAGCATGCTATTTTGCACCACAAGTTTTAAATATCTACAAAGGTAGAGGGCTTGACCACAAGATCCATTTGCAGCCTTAAAAGTAGATATTGCAACATATAGTGGGTAACTTCAATGCTAGGACTACAAGTGAGTAAACTAACATTTTTTGTTGTAAAGAATACTGCGACCCTATTTGGCTTACAGAAGAGAGTAATCATTAGTGGGAAAGAATTCCAGAGGAAAAGGGCTACAATCTCTTTGGTGAAAAATTGCTTACTCTATGTGGGGCCTTTGATTTAGTCATTTGTAATGGCTTGACCAGATGGGCAAAGTCCGGTAATTTCACTTGCAATACTTACAATGGAGCAAGTGTAGTAGATTATATAATTTGCTCGCATGGTTTGTGTGAAAAAATGGAGGAAGTTTTGATTGGAGATCAACTTTGGGACTTAAAATCAGATCAAAAACCAATTTGTTTAAGTTTCTCTTGGACTAGAACGAAACAATTAGAGTAAAAAATTCAGCATGTCCAACAAAATCTCCCGAAGGGCAGAATATTTTTGACTCTAGAAAATTGTAATACCTTGAAATGACGCTAGAGAGGCTCTTTCAGAAGCGGAAAATCACAATTCACAGCCTTCCTAATCATGAATTAACACATTTAATTCAATGCACACTTGTAGAGTGCGAATGAGAAAAAATTAAGAACTCTGAAACAAATTTCTTTCCGGTTAAAGCATGGTTTGATGAGGAATGAAAAAGGCAAGGAAAATGTGGAAAGAGTCAAACAAGGATAACATAATTCTCAAAGCTTACAAGAAATTATTAAGTAAGAAAAAGACCGATTTCACAGTTTCAAAAGGGAAGAACTAATATTACTTGGGAAAAACAATCCCAAATTATTTTGGAAGGAATTCCAATTGAGAAAGATACAAACTAGAAATAGTATTACAGCTTCTAAATGGTTTGACTATGCAAGACAAATCTATGAGTAGGATCCCAAGGTTGACCTTGCCCCCTTGGTCAACATTGATACTGAACTCTTCACGGTGCAAGAGGTAGAGATGGGTATCAAGAAGTTGGGTGTTGGAAAAGAAGAAGACTTAGATGAACTCCAATCAAAATATCTAAAGTGGGGCTCAAATATTTTTGCACCTCACATACAAAAATTTTCAACAATATCATACAACAGGGGCTCCCCACATATTAGACAACTAGTCTGGCAATAACTCTTTTCAAGAGCGGTGATGTCAATAATCCCTCAAGTTATAGGACCATTATGACAAACCCTTTGTTTGCAAAGCTAATTGGAAGCATGTTAGAAAATAAAATTAGCAAGTGGGTAGAAGAAAGAGATAAGCGTGCTAAAGGACAAATAGGTTTTAGACCTAAACATTCCATAGTTGATGATTATATAACTTTAAGGCACATCATTGAAAGAGTTTGGGAGAAAAAGGAAGAAGTCTTTGTTGCTTTGTTGATTTCAAAAAAGTGTTTGACAGGGTTCCTAGGGATAAGATTTGGCACAAAATGGAGAACTTGGGGTTCCTAAACATTTGAGAGCAGTTCTGCATAGGTTGTATGAAGAGGTGAATTCAAAATTAGAACTTCAGTAAGCATTTATAAAAGTTTTAGAAGTGATATCGGGGTCAAGCAAGGTTGTTCACTGTCTTCTACTCTTTTTGGTTTATATATAGACAAGATTGAGGAGTGGTTAAATTCGCAAGGGGGTGATGGTTTCTATTTGGGCAAGTTTGTTATAAGGCTTCTTTGGTATGCAGATGACCTTATTCTAATTGCTAAATTAGCTCTTGGTTTGTAATAACACTTACTATCCCTTGATCATTTTTGTAGAAGTGCGGGGATGCAAGTCAATATCAACAAAATGAAAGCAGTGGTTTTCTGTAAAAAAAGAAAACATAACCATAATAAGTTCTAGTTTGAAGGCAACATTTTGGAAGAAGTTGCAGATTACAAATACCTTTGAATTGACTTCAACAAAAATCCAAGTTGGAATGGTTGTAGAAAGAAAAGAACTTTGGAGGGTTGGAAAGCATTTTATGCTTTTCAAAATAGGTGTAGAGAGGTAGAGCTATGGCACTGGAAAACCACTCAAACTCTTTTTGGGTTTCTAGTGATTCTGATGATTCTCTATGGTTGTGAACTATGGGCCATCAGTACATCCGACATGCAATAGAAACAAATTGAAAAAATTTAGAAGTGTTTGATTACAAACAAATTCAAGATCAAAAGTGCAGTTCCTTATGCTATCTTGTTAAGTGAAACAAGTGCTGCTCCTATTGAAGCAATTGTTATGGTGCGAGTCATAAGGGATTTTAAAAAATTTGAGAAAACGATGGCCTAAGGTTGTCTTTAATGACATTGTGTAACAAAAAAAAGACTTGGATGTGTTAGGGCCTAAATCTGCCTTAGGCTGAAGGAAGGCAAAATTTAGGGTAACCACAAACCACGCTCAGCCTCGTAGCTAGCCCTACGAGGACAAGAGAGGGCTCTCTCTGGGTCACGCTCAGTGAAAAAATGAACGAAGAGGGTCTGAGAATGACTTAAAATGGATATTTATTTTAGGATAGGTAAATAGATATGAAAGAGCTATTTTGATGAATGACTGAGTTTTCTAGGATGTATGGGACCAAGGAAAAGCATGAGCAGAGAGTTTAACTCAAAGACACAGATTATTTCGTGAGGCAAGACAGGCAGAAAGTCTAGCAATTAGATTTGAAATAATATGAAGTGGAGAGATTTTTAAGAGGGTTAAAATGACATAAATACACGAATCCTTTTCAACAGAAGAAAACATAGAACATGAAAACTTTCCCAAGGCAGAGCAGTAAATTGAATTCTACCTATTCTTACTTAAAATATTTCACTGGAAATTATTTTTTAAATGAACTGTGAAACATAACGAAATACATATGAAACAGAAAGAAAATACATCTTCTAAACTCACGCCACAGGAATCTCATGAATGAGAGCTGCAACCTTTCATTAATTCTCTGTCAAAATGTACAGTGAGTAACTGAGTTTCTCTCCCACCATTTCCCAGAAACTCCAACCCCTTACAAAATGACTCTCAATACAATAAATAAGCTTTGCTATGAGAAAGTCGATCGACCCAAAGTTGGGGAATTGTTTAGTCATTACAAAAATGGAAATGAAAAGCCAACCATCAATGTTACATGTAATTTTCTATAATGAACAATCAAAACAAAGTAAACATGAGCGTAGATCTTCTGGGTGACTATTCACCTTCCCTTTGGCCATTTGAATAACAACTATCATTTTAATAACATGGCTTTTAAATAAAATGTGCCTTTAATGAAGAGTGAACATGTATGTTAATGGACGGGCCCACGTGAAATTTCGTTAAACTCAACCACGCGCCAATATTCACTTTCCATTGCTTATAAACCATAGTACCATAGCCAAAAATCATCGAACAGACTTTGGCAAACTTACTTGGAGAAAATTGCACTGAAACAAATTGAACTCTCGGAGAGTGGAAGTGATTTTGGCCTTTGGGTCTCTGTGCGCCGCGCCAAAAGATGTATGCGTTGCACCACTTTGGAGCTGGTTTTGAGGCACCTCCTGGAGTCCAAATTGAGCCTAAGTGTGCTTGTTGGAAATCCCTACCTGTCTACTTTCTAAACCAAGTGGAATTTCTGAATTTGGTGCCCATTTTCCTCTCCAAAACCTCAATCTCCTAGGACTGCTTCTTGTGTGTCAAAATAGGGGCAGAAAGGCCATTTTCAAGGTGTTTTTGACCTCCTGAGGATTCAAAACTTGACCAAACTTCTTGGCCATGCACCAACAGTCATGATTTTTCATGAAAAATCTAAAGGTGTAAACGTTTTGTCATTTGGAGCTCCCTAGGAAAAGCGTGCGCCACGTGGCGTGACGCACTGGGAGAAAAACCTTGTTTTTTGTGCGAAAATTTTTAAAAAATACCAAGAATGCCCCAAATTTCTTGAAATATGGGCTGGAGTTCCTCCATCAAGTCTCATCCTGGGCTAAAGAGGCTTCGACCAATGTCTGAAGACGATCATGCTCCCTTTGCCTCTTTTGCTTCTTTGTTGCCTTCTTCAGTTTTGCCTTGAGACTCCTTATTCGTGCCTCGGAACTCATGTTTCTCACCCTGTAATGGAATGCCATGTGTCTAAAAAATGCATGGTCCTTATCAGCCTTGTCCAGCCATTTCTCTAAGTGAATGTTGGCTCTTTCAAGCCATGACTCTCGATCCTCATTGATTTCTCGCTCCAATGAAGTGAACTCAATTCTCCTCCTTTGGGTAGCTCAGCAGTTCGCCCTTATGTTTTGTACTTCCATGATCTGTTGTTGGTCCTCAAGATGTTTGTTCCTCTGCTGAAAGTATTTAATGACCCCCTCAATCCTCTCCAAGTTGTAGGACAAGTCCTCGATTTTTGCTTGCTTCTCCTTTATGATCTCTCTAAGTTGTGCATTTTGTAGGCCCATATCAACATCCTCATCAAGAATAAAGTCCCACTCACCTGAAGGCCCTTCATCATGCATTGGCTCCTTGCCTATGTCATGTACATGTGGTGATGTTGAAAGCGAGGCCCCTTCCACTCTAGGTGGAGATAACACTCGCTTTGCCGATGCAAACAACTGCCTGGTGCCCTTCTGATAAGTGACATATGTCTGCACCCTAGTAGTATTCGCCTCCTGACCTCCATACTGATATGAAGGTTCACCCACATCATGGAAAACCTCCTGATGAGCTGCTGAAGCTATAAAGAACTCACGGGAAATGAAGCTTTCCCATGTGATACCCTGTAAATCAAGCTGATGCACAACCAAAATTTTGATAAGAGCAAAATGACAAATGCTACTGAACTGCTGCTGTGGGGTCTGATGCTGCACAAGGGCTGTCATCCTCTTAATGTCTCGGAATATGAAGTATGGAATGTTCATCATCCGTACCCGGGTGAAATTCATGAGCAACCTGATGTGATAAGCATATACTTGGGAGAAGCGGCCTTCACAATTGAAATATTTCATGATTAATTTCATTAATGGGGCATATTCATCTTTGAGATATCGGAACGAGAACACTCTCTTGAGCTACCTCAAGAAACCAGGTTTGACATATGGCTCATAATGTTGCTGGTCAATATTCTGCTTCTTATTCCACGTTTCACCAACGTTAGGCATGCCGGTGGCCAGTGAGATAGATTCTGGTGTAAGTATGAAGGTGACACCAGCCAAAGTAACTTGATCACCATGCAAATGTAGTACAAACAAGCGAGCCAACTCATGATGAAATTGAACATTTGCAACCTTCTCACAAAATTCATAGCATGATTGAAACTGAAAAAAAGTGACGGCTAGAGGGCATGCCTGCAATTCTGTAAGGGTGGTTGGTTCTTCTCTAACATGTCTGCCACTTTTGTGAGACCTCTAGGGAGCATGTTCTTCAGTGGGTGAGTCACTTTGAGTTTCCATGTCATAATCTGATGAATGCTCAAATGCCATGACTGTTGTTGCACAAATTGACTTGGAGAAATGATTGGTGTATGAAAACAGTTTGGACTGCTCTTTTAGTGATGTGTGTAAAATCTGCCACCAAAGGGGAAAACAAGTGAAACAGGGGCTGTTAGGAAAGGGAAATAATATCAAGGGAATAGGGATTATTGGGAGAGATTTGTTTAGGAAATATGGGAGGGGGTTTAGGATTTAGGTGTGGGAATAGGGTTTTGGATTTTCATATTTAAAATTTTGGGAAAGGGAATTAAGGATAGGGGTTTAGTTATTTTAGGGGATGGGAAACAATGGAGTCAAGGAACAAAGGGAATCAAGGATGAACGAAATAATGGAAAAGAGTTAACCTTGGTGGAAAGCAAGTTTTGAAACCCTAAAGAGCACTTGCCATATGAAGATTTTGACATGGTGGAGTTTGAGGTTTTGTTTCGGAGCTCAACACATCAAACATAGTATACATTGTTGGAGAGGTAAATCCCCTCTACGGATAGAGGCGATCCCTACTAGCCCAGAACGGGTCTAGCAACAATTAAACAATGCTATCACACAAGTTCCTAATTGCAAATAAAAGTTAGGTGATGAAGACCTACTTGAGTTCCAACGATTTCGTTTGTAGAAGAGATGTCGCCCACGTTCCTTTGCCTTGGCCGGTCACAATCCTCCACTATCCTCGTGAATGGACACCTGCATACAAAGAGAACAACACAAACACAAGCGTGAAATCTAATATATTGCAATTATACATCAGTCAGGAAGACATAAATTCAACATTAATCTCACAACAATGAGAATGGAACCATAATGATAGTCATCTATTATTAATAATCAACAAAGGAGAATACAACCAGCGTCCTGACGTCAAGTCCTCCTTTGGTTGGGTGCTCAGCTACACAAGTCTTGCAAAGCTTGAAGGGATGAGGGAAAAGCCTCTCTCTCTTTGGTAACAAGATCTCCTTAGGTTAAGCCTTATGGACACAAAGAAGGATCTTGCAACTCTAATCTCTTGATATCTTCCTTTCAACACCAGTATAATTACTACTACCACTAGCTTGCTCAAAGCATGGAGACAAGCTTTTATAGATGAAAAGGAAGGGATAAGATCAATCACAACAATAATGGATTTGGCCTCATCACTTGGAAAATTCTATGGAATGGTGGAAAACTACTTCCCATTCAAGGAGATTCGAAGCCAAACCATCTTCACTTAACATAGATTCAGTTGGTGAATTAGTTGGAGAGAACTTTTGGAGGTTGATTGGTTAAAAACTTTGCCCAAAAATGTTGGCGCGATTGCGACTCTGGGACAGAGCGCTAATAGCGTGCCCCTTTTATAGGATTTTCCCCATTGGCGTGGGCAGAACACAGTGGCCCAGCGCTAATGTAAAAAGGGCTATTTTTAAGGGCAAGCTGTAGGAGATGTCTTCACGGCATATAAAGCTCATGTTCAAAGGAGAATGATGCAAGTGGTTTCAAGTCTTGTCACTTCTCACAAGTCCCGGAATGCGTCCTCAAAGGTACAGGAAAGGGGTAATGGGGACGGTGACAAACGATGACAAATTACTGTGTAACAGATGCCCCCTAAAGCATGAGGCCCGAGAGAGAGAGGGGTGAAGTGCTTTACAAGAACATGTGTGACTGAAAACACGGCCACCAGAGAACCTGCGAAAAGAAGTACAACTGATATCTCAAGTACATGATATATGTGGTATGGGCGCAGCCATTCGTAACAGAGTATACAAAAACTGGATCCCACGTATGGACGCAGCCATCCGATGAGGATCAATGAATGGACTCAGGTATGGTCGTAGCCATCCAATAAATGAGTCATGTAGTGATTACTATAATTCACAAAATACAACCCGGATCTCAATAAGCACAATCCGGGGTCTTGCGCTCCAACTTGACCCGATCATAGTACAAGTTCAAGCATGTGAATACAGGAGTCGGAGTCGAACAAGCATGAACATCATCTGATTACCAGTCAATGATGAAAACTGTTAACAGATGCGAGAGGTGCCACCAATAATGACGATGGTCCTCAAGGTACTATAGGTACAATCCACGGCGTGTGAATCAATGAGCCGGTATCAAACACCCGTAGAATCATCCGATCGGAGGCCAATGATGAAAACCTCGCGTTGAACACGAAGAACTTGCCATTGAGGCATGCAGGCTCCAAGGTACCTGAAGGGAGTCTCTAGGTCATCTTCCTGGATAAAGAGCTGAAGTTGACAGGAAGTGATCTTGATCGAAGGCGGGCCATAATGTTTCCCACATCATCGACACGAGATAGAGAGGGATAACATGTTTTGTGTGAGACATCAAAGGAGGTTGAGTATTTTGCAGAGGTCAAATTCTCTTGAACATATCGGTGGCACAATAGCGGATTTGGCAGTATTTGATGTCAAATGATCAAGGGTCATGACGACAAGGCAATGAGCAAATGAATGGCCAAATAAGATAACCCAAACCCACAGAGGCAAGTGTGAAACAAGATGAGATGTCCCCACCCAGACACGAATGTAGACAAGTGCCATGTTCAAGAGCAACATACTGCTGACGACGGTGATTACGGTTCCTTTATTCCCCCACCATCTCTGGCGAGTACCCCAGTTATTTTTGGATGGCAAGCTTGACGGGGATAGCATATGCTTGAGAGGTGTCATCATGATGAAAACCCGATGTCATTAAAGTTTTAACGAGTCTAACAAAGGAAAAACTCGGCGTCTTTTCATGTTTAGGGAGTTTGAAAAGACAGCAAAAAGAAAACTCCAAGGGTGTCCTTTTTCGTAAAGTTGTGTCTCTCGAGCCCGAAAAAGTACAAAACTATGCTCGAAAGAACTGCACGGCCATTACGACCGAGGAGTAATTTTCGTGAGTAGTGACACCGACCTGAAAAAGTAAAAAAGCGATCGATATCACGTCGTTTCGCTCCCATTAACGAACCTAAAATGACAAAGGCCCGACGATCTTTTCATTCTTTATACGGTCGGAAAAAGAGTTTAAAAACGACCGCCTCTTATTTACATTTAACGAGTCAAGAGGAATAAATCGGCAATCTTTTCACGTTTAGCGAGTCATAAAAGAGCTAAAAGATGACTCCATAGTGACTTTTTCGTGTATTTACCGAGTCTGAAAAAGAATAAAATACAACTCGTTTCACCATCGAAGTTGCGTACAAGACCTGTCGCTGCACAAGAAGCAAATGTAAAACCCAGTTTCGACCAAAAATATATTAAAATATTCAAAAATAACCTTTCTAAACCCAAAAAATGAGTTAAAAAGCTTATAAATAGGGTGAAAATATAAAAATAGATTTACTTTTACTTTTGACCTCTTGAAGAGTGAGAAGGGTCTGTTTTGGAAGCAAACTTCAGGCGGCGAATACAGCCAATCCGTGCAACCATTCGCGATCTCGTTGGCTCCATGTAAGAGGCGCTTCCCTTAGCTTCATTTTTATACTATTTTTTCTGCATTTGGTTCCTGATTGAGCCCCTGCAAGGGGGAGTTCCAAATTTAGGGCTTTGCCCCATTGGCGCAGGTATCCGGCACGGACCCGCGCTAATGGGGTGAATTACCCAAGGGTGTCGCGCCATTAGCACGACTGTTTTAAAAACAGTCGCGCTAACCGCGCGACCCAAATTTTTGCATAAATTTACCCGTTTTATTTGAAATTCTCTTGGATCATAATTTGTCCAACGTTCTAATGAAGGTGTATTTGTCCTTGTGGGTGCAGGAAACAAGTCAAAATGGTAGTAGAATGGAAAGAAAGAGAACATGACGTTGTGGATGCTTTGGCAATTGAGGATGAGGGGTGCATGAACGCTCTGAGGGATTGCGGCCTCAAAAATTTCTTCCTTACATCATATATGCGGTCGCAATCTAAGTTTCTACAGTTCATCATTGATGCTTGGGACGTGGACGACCAAGTATTTCGTCTACAGAACCAGACCTTAAAGCTTGAGGTATCTGATGTATACTTCATCACTGGACTGTCACGGAGAGGGGCAGTTCCCATTTTGACTGGCAGTAGACCTTCTGGGGAGAAGGTTGGTGAAATAAAAGCTCGAGTGTGCCCGGAAGCACAATTCGAGAGACAGAGTGCTAAGGTGGCTATCAACACCATCCGGGATTTGACTCTCAAGGCCATTCTTTTCACCATCACATGTGCAGCTGGGGTACAAGCGCCCCACGAGGCAAGCAAGAACTACTTGATACTCGCGACTGAATGCCTCAGTCTGACCATCTTTAATTGGGCTGCAGCTGTGACTACTAACATCAAGAGGCAGCTCACAAATTGTAAGCGTGCGGATGTGAAACAGTTCACATATGGTTCGATCGTGGTATCATTCTTCCTGAAGCGAATCCCACTTTTCCAGATCCAGAGAGCCGTAGTGGCAGATCCATTTCCACAAGAGCCTAGAATGGCTCGCTGGGCAGCATTGATGCCCAGAGGAGGAGGAGGCTAGGAGATGTCATGGCATCCTGAGTTCTTCATATGGCTCCGTCGACAGCTGATCGTGATCCAGGATTGGCCTTATGCAGGAACCAGTTTCATGAGGGACCCAGACCTTCCATTACCAGAGGGGGAGGAATGGGAGGAGGAGTTAGGTATGAACTCCTTGCTTTGATGTTTTATGTATTTTCATTTTTTTTGTCTTTTTTAATACATGCCTGTTCTAATGACGATTGTATGCATATGCGGATGTGGGCCTGGAGCGACCAGCCGGCCTGTCCCCTACAGCGCGGAGAGGCCAACCCGCAGCCGACCCTCAGGCAGGGGGTACCGTGGGGGAGGAGCTGATACAGAATCTTGAGGGGCTAGCCCAAGGGATTCCGGGTTATGCTAGATTGGCCGATGTGCCCTTCACATATGAGAGGCACACAGTGGGGGTACCGACTCGTGTCCATCGTCTGCTGAGACGATTGGTGTGGGCGGTGATGTGCTATCATGAGCACCACCGTGCTTAGACTCCTAGGTTTTATTTCCTGCATATTTTTTTAGAGACATGTGTCTCAGATGTACGGAGAACACAGACTCTATCCAGACATGTACATTTATTTTTTGAGCGCCTCAGTGCGCCACACGACATATATATATATATATATATATATATTCATGGTGTTATGGTTTACTGTATTTTATGCTTCTTGTATTATGTTGATTTACATATTATGCAAATGTCTGTCTAATACATAGTTAGCTAGTGCATCGGTTACTGCATTAAGTCTTCTTGGAATGTGTTGATAAGTAATGTAATCAAAATCTCTTTCCAATAACTTAACACGTAAATACAACCTTAAAATGCAATGATCTCTAATGGAATATCGTCCGTTGAGCTAGTGGACTACAAGTTGAGAATCTAAGTTTACAACCAATGTGCGGATCCCGAGGTTAATTGCCTCAGCTAATAATTCAATTACAACACTATATTCAGCCACATTGTTCGTTGTACAACCCAGAAACACCCCTTGAATATCTACTAACTCACCATGAGGATCATAGATCACCCATGCTGCAGATGACAGATTGCGAGTACTACGGGAAGCACCATCAGCGAAACCAACGTAAGGTGATCCAGACATTTGTTCAAGAAGCAAAAAGACACAATAAGCAGCAATCATGCCGACACACTGAGATAAAAACTAAATAAACACGCACACACAACACACTACTGAAGCATACGCATGTACAAAAGTAAAGAGCTCGCATGATACTTAGTTCAAGTCAAGTCCCTTTCGGGACGTTGCCTTATCACACTGTTGCATAACCGGCCTAGGTAATGTAGGCATCGCTTGGCCGGATGTATAAAATGAGCAACGGCACCGATGATCTGCCCATGCCCCCTGGCCGAGCGAGGTTTACAGGCTAGAGGATCCATGCCCCCTTTGGCAGAGGGACCGAGGGTCACAACAGAATGCAATAAAGGATCAGGGTGAGCGGAAACCAAAGAAAGCGAAGCGAGGTTCAGAGGTGGGAGGGAGAAGACACCCATGAGGGTAGGGTCTTTGAAAAGCTCGGCTCCCACACTCTCAAAAGGAACGGCGGTACGTTCAACGAAAGGTACATTTCCCTCAGAAGAGGAAGCGAAGAAGGAAAGCTGGTCTACCGTGACAATTTTCCCTTAATGAGGGAAACGGATGACACGGAAGAGGGATGAAGCCACGGCACGCATGGCATACGTCCAACTCCGGCCAAGAAGGAGGTTATATGTGAGATTCGTGTCAACTACCTCAACTTCTACTTCAACATTTTTCCCTTCTAAGGTGATTGGCAATCGTTGAAGAATACCATAAGGACGGGATTCTCTCCCATCGAAAGCTTCCAAAGTCATAGGGGACTGGCTCAGAGTCGGAGACCTGATCGCTTTCCAACAAGCAATAGACATAATGCAAGTCGATGCACCCTCATCAATAATTGTATGATGGATTGTTTTGGAATTGATGACGACTTGGATAAGAAAAGCGATCTGATAAGGCAGGCTAGGAACATGGCTCTCAAGATCGAAGGTAATCAGATCCGAATCTGCCGGGTCAATTCCACCGATGGCTGATAGCAGGGAGTTCCTCTGAGGGGGGAAGCTCTGGAGAAATTCTAAGGCGGACATAGCCGACGGAGCCTGCGCTAAGTCCTCAACGATGCTATAGTGCTGGGTAGCACGAGCATTCGGGTTGTAAGAAGATCTTCTAAGTACTCCTTTAGGAGGGGGTCGGATTGTCATCTCAGTACTTGGTCTCTCAATATAGAGTGGACCAGAGCTGGACGAAGGAGCACTTGAGGGAACCTCGGGCTCCTTCCCGGCAGACGACGGATACTCCTTTGCACAAGTCGTTACATGAACGGGAATAGATCCGGCCATGAAGACTTGGGAACCGAAGGAGAAGAAGACGGATCAACCACCATTTGAGTTTGCTGAGAGGGAAAAGGCTCTTTAAGAACCGTAGGAACCCCAGGAGTGCCTTTTAACAAACGATTAACTTCGAACCGCCTGGGGCGGTCCTTAGTATAGTGATCCTCCTCACAAATGAGGCAAGGATATTTGGGTTTGCGCTTAGCTCCTTCCTCGGCTGGAGGTTTGGAGGGTTCCTGTTTAGGTTGCTCAGATTTATTTTTTCCTTCCCCCTTTTTCTTTCCTTTCGAGGCCTTACCCGCCATGGTGGACTGGACGGTGTTGACCTCGGAAATAGTACCAGAATTCGAACCACCCTGAGAAGTGTTTTCGTTAGAAGCACCTGACTTTTTCTTCCCAGGGTTTGATGATGATTTTTTAGAGGTCGGGTTCACAGAGCCAATAACTCCATCGACAGATGGCTTCAGCAGAGCCTTGGATGTACCGGGCCTCGGGGCATTTGGCAAATACTCATACAAGGTACCTGACTGAGAGTAAACTAAGTCCAGGTACTGAGCTCGCGCGATTGCTTGCTCTTCAGTCACACAAGCTCCCATAGCAATGTCCTGTGCAATCTTAGGGACAAAGGAAGTCGTGAACCAGTCGGTGAGGAGTTGATCAGGAATCTAAAACTTGATCAACCGGCGATGTCTTCTCCATTCATGTATATGATCAGAGATGTGCGTAGCTGTATCCTACTTAAGATACGTAAGGAGATGGATCCCTGTCTCGTACCGAATGGGTAACTGAAAGTGAGTAAGGAATGCCATAGCTAATGAGTTAAAATCTTGAAATGACGTGCGGGTCAATTCAATATACCATTTAGCAGCAGAACCTGTGAGAGTCCTTTGGAAGAGGCGAAGTCGGATCGAATCATCAAGCCATGAATTAGACGAACACCATAAGTGATACGTCATTACATGAGCTTGGGGGTCCTCTCCAGCTTTGCCACCAAATTTGGGACAGTCGCTAGGTATCTTAGTTGGAACTGGCGGCCATTGTGGATTATGCAAAATGGGATCATTTGTTAACTTTGACACATCGGGCAGTTCCAACGTCGCTAGAAATGGTAGCTGCAGGTTAAAGGACATCTGTCCCGGATATGAGGTAGGGCCAGAATTCCATCCAGTTCCTGGTTGCCCCCATTGGCCTTGTCCCGATGGACCAGGTCCAAAAGGGCCTTGTCCAGAAGAATTTTGTCCATAAGGGTTATTTCCAGAACCGGACGGTTGGTACTGGTTCTGCCCCCCAGCGCCCCATTGGTTACCATGCTGTCCTGCAGGTTGTTGATAATTTTGATACAGGGTGATTTGATTTTGCCCCTGGGGTTGCTGGTATCCATATGGAGCCTGGGAACCAGGCAGCATTTGATGAGAAGGTTGGGATTGGTACCCACCTGAATAAGGAGGCTGGGATTGGTACCCACCTAAATAAGGAGGCTGGGATTGATACCCACCTGAATAAGGAGGTTGGGATTGATACCCACCTGAATAAGGAGGCTGGGATTGGTACCCACTTGAATAAGGAAGCTAGGATTGATACCCACCTGAATAAAGAAGCTGGGATTGATACCCACCTGAATAAGGAGGCTGGGATTGATACCCACCTGAATAAGGAGGTTGGGATTGATACCCACCTGAATGAGAAGGTTTGGATTGGTACCCACCTTGATTCTGGGGTTGATAACCGGGTTGAGGCTGCGAAGCAAGAACCATCTGCATGTCTGGTTGAGACGCCCCAGAAAGATATCCTTGCAAAGGTTGGACCATCTGGCTGGAAGGTTGTCCTTGTAGACCAGATGGTTGATTGGGCTGAGCAGTGGGTCGGCCTTGCTGTGCGTAAGGCTGGCCCCTTTGCCCAGAAGGGTAGCCTTGTTGGTTTCCGGGTTGACCTTGCTGATCGTAAGGTTGTCCCGGGTTTCCAGAAGGTTGCCCAAGATATGTATAAGACGGACCACTAGAGGCTAAAGTTTTTCCTTGATAAGGTTGTCCTTGCGAGCCTCCAGGTTGACCTGGGTAGTTCTGGCCATAATATTGCTACCCATGATTAGGCTGCGAGTAGGATGGTTGACCCTGGTAGGGTGGTCCTTGAGACGAATGTCCCTGACCTAGACGGAATTGGCCACCGCCATATTCGACGGTACCCCAAGCCACACTTAATGGAACCAAAGTCTCAATATAGGGCTCAGTCGACAAGGAGATGTACAAATGATGATTGACATGATCATAATAGGGGCCTTGCCCGCCTGGGTTCTGGACATTGTGCAAGTATTGGGAATATGCCCCCCCTACTGAAATAGCATCAGAGAGAGGCGTGGCACCAATTGAGGGGTGAAAAACTCTAGCAGCATGTGCTGATGGACCACTTTGTACCGGGCCTCGAGATGGGCCGGCAGCGGAAGTCACAGCAGAAGACGCTGTAACGGCACTAGCGACTGGAGTTGATGACGCGAAACAGACCGTCGGATTGGTTGGAACTGATGTAACAACATTTTGGGAAACAAATGGTCCCGTTGTAGGGAAAATGTTTTGATCCCACATAGAGGAGGAAGTCGCAGAGTTCATAGCATCCCTTAGAGATCTATAGTGCGCCGACACTGTGATACCGAGAGGCGTGACAGTGTAGGGCATAGAGATAACTGGGGATGTAGCCGCAATGGGAGTATCAATACTCGACATAACGGGCATCCCACTTGACACAGGTGATGTATCCTCCATGTCGGAAGAGGCCATCGGAGATGCAACACCAACAGGAGTAGTGGGAAAATCCTCTTCAGAGGGCTCCCAAACAGGGTTCCAAAACAAGTCGTAAAGCTCGTCCTCTGGAGCACGAGAGTTCAATGGTTGGACACTTGGAACGATAGGAAAAGTTTCGCCACAAACCGGTGTCTCAGGGGCAGCAGAAGATGGAGACCCTTGGTCACTTGGGACAGGAGACGGGATCGAATGATCCGCCAGGATGATCAAACAAAGATCCTAGACAAACTAACGATAAGAGATCCTACTCAAAACTAAACGCAAACAAGATCTAACCAGGTAAATGTCATCGTGGCCGAATAAATTTTTAGGACATTAGGACACAACTTGACCTTTTCATGTTTTAAGAGTCGAGAAAAGGACAAAAGATGACTGTAGTCGCCTTCGAATATTTAAAGAGCCCGAAGTGACAAATGCTCAATAGAGCCTTTTCTTTTACAGAGTCTGAAAAGGATCAAAAAGTGACTACTCTGGAGAAACTAGGCAAGGGGTTTACCAGACAACCCATAAAACTGCTTATACACCTTGGCAATCATATGAAAGCCAACGACTTTCCGTACTGCAGTCAATCTTCCCGAATGTTGTGTTCGGTGCGTTACGGCTTGTAAGGCGGTAGACACGACTTCCTATGGATCAAGGATACAAACCTAGTGGAGTCTCCCCATATATATGCGACGGTACGTGGGAGCCCAAATCCGTACTAGACCACAATTGAATCACGCAAGAAGAAATCACCCAACCTTAATGCGAGAACAAGAGTGACTAGGTTTAATGACGCTGGAGCACGTCTCTAGCCTAGACCTCTACAATGTGAGCGTTATGTTCCAATGCTTTTTTAAGTTGATTCGGTTTATTTTATGGTTGATCTTTAGTTAAGTTTCGATTTTAGGCCCTACTGTATGTAGTCTTTCACAATTTCCTAGATGCAAGCTATATGCCAAAGAATACCATTTCGTTCGATGAATACTAACTACGAGAAGGTTAAGAATTTTCAATCAAACAAAATGAGCACAATTGATCAAACAACCTAATGCAACTAATGGCAACTAAATAAAACTTTTTCCTTTCAAGAATATGAATCAACGAAAAGTTCTATTCCATTAACTATTGAACGCAAAAGAGATTATTTGATATCTTTTCTAAAGGCACAATGCACTAGAATGAATTTTGAAAGACAATAACACTGAGTAAAAGAGACAAATTCACCCAATGAAAACACAATGAAATCCAAAGACACCAAAACAGTTCTCCAAACCAGAAGAAGAGAAAAATCTTGTACGAGCTATGTGATCTAAGCTCAAACAAGACGAGGATGAAATCCAAGCAAAAGGGAAATTCACTCGGAAATCAATCAAAAATACTTCAACAATCACTGAACAAGTGCAAAAAACAATCAAAAAGTCGATTGGACAATCAAGAAACCCAAAATTCCCACGGAAGGCTCGAAACACACACGACCACTAGATGCCCTAGTGTTGAGGTGTGGAATCGATAGACAGAAGCAAACACCCGAAGGATGAAGGTCAAGAACCAGTCAAACAAGGATCAGACACACTCCAGCAATTGAAAAAGATGTGGTAAAACGCAAATCCAAGCTCAGAAAGCAGGCAAACAAGTGGATTAAAAAGCTAAGAGGCCTGGTGCGACTGTCAGGCTGCAACTCGCGCTAAACAGGGATTGGCACGGGTTGTCAGTTAGCAACAAGGGCCACTAGAGTGACTGTCAAAGGGAAAACCGCACTAACAAAGTTTGCCAATTTAAACGAAAAATAAGCAGTCTAAAGCTCGGTTTACAGTATCCAGGCAAGTCAGGAAGCAAGAGGTAACAAGAGATTCAATCCAAAAATCTATTCAAGCAAGCAAACAAGAGAAAACTAAAGAGGCAAGACAAACTCCAAGTTGTTCAGTCTGTAAACCAAACCGGATATTGACTGAAGCGGCTTTGATCTACTTCACTACTGCAAAGCAATAGTGTTTCTAAGGCTATCCGGCCATGCTTCAGACTCCGTCTAAGTTTACAAATTAAACAACAAGCTAAATTCCCCAGCGGAGTCGCCAAATTGTTGGAGAGGTAAATCCACTCTACGAATATAGGCGATCCCTACTAGCCTAGAACGGGTCTATCAACAATCAAACAATGCTATCACGAAAGTTCCTAATTGCAAATAAAATGTAGGTGATGAAGACCTACTTGAGTTCCAACGCTTTCATTTGTAGAAGAGATGTCGCCCACGTTCCTTTGCCTTGGCCGGTCACAATCCTCCACTATCCTCGTGAATGGACACCTGCACAGAAAGAGAACAACACAAACACAAGCATGAAATCTAATATATGCAATTATACATCAGTCAGGAAGGACATAATTCAACATTAATCATCACAACAATGAGAATGGA
>APFE031049441.1:0-17234 GCA_000404065.3 Pinus taeda | reverse complement strand
TGGCTTCCTTGTGGGTACCTTTTCCTTTGTAGTATTGGTACCAGCACTCCTTTTCTTTGAATTGGCTTGAACAGGTTCAGGAGTAGCTTTACTCCTTGTAGTCACGGGAAAGGCTTCTTGCTCAGCGTCAGTATCGGAATTAGGGAGTATAAAGTCCCACATTCCGTGGCATTCAACGACTTCCTCTTCTTCTAATTCTTCAGATGGTGTAATTGTTTCTTCTTCTTCTTCTTCCTCGGGATCTGAATTTGCATAAGATATGACATTTGGAGGCTTGGACTCAGGTTTTTTGAAATTCCTATAAGGTTTCTTTGTGGAGGACTCTGCTACTTGTTTCTTAATCTCAACCATTTCGTTTGACATGGTTTTAAGGACTTTTTGAAGGCCCTCCATGTCGTATGGATCCTTAGTGATCTTTTTCTTTGAATCATCCTTAAAAGACACTTTTTGGATTTTCTTTGCTCTAGAGCAGTTTTCTTTTCCGAAGCGATTACACTTTTTTCAATAGCGAGGGCTTCTTTCATGTTTTCGGCTAATGTAGGTTGTTTAGCCCTATCCACAAAAATGGCTATGTTTGAGGGTAAGGCTGTAATATAGCATTCGCTTCTAACTTGTTCACTTGGCTTATCATCGATAGGGATTTTGTTCAAGAGTTTTTTAAATCGGGAGTTAAACTCCTTAATGGGTTCTCTTGACTCGATCCTCAGATTGGAAAGGTCATGGACGAGTGTAGCCAAGGATCTATCATTGCCGTATTTGGTAAGAAACTGTTCCTGAAAGATATTCCAACTGGTGATGGATCCAGCAGGTAAGGAAAAATACCAAGATCCTACTGATCCTTGTAATGTATAAGGGAACAATTTAACTACAACATCTTCTTCTGTTACTCCCTTCAAATTGACTGACAACATAAAATTATTTATGTGTTCTTCTGCTGACGTTCCAGCATCTGGATTGAACTTTGGTAACCATTTCTCAGGGTAATTAGGTAATGGATGTAAAGGCGTAGGCATGGTGACTGCACCAGGACTTATCCATGGTCTTTGAGCAATTTTGGGAGTACCATTGATTGCCTGCGGTGTTCCAGGTGCTTGAGGGGGAGGTGGAAATGAAGACTGAAAGGATTGTGATGGTGGAGATGAAGTCCCTTGGTGAACAAAAATTTGTAATGGTGAAGTGGGTGTTTGAATTTGAAATGAAAGATGATGGAGAAAAGGTTTCACTACCAAAACCTTCAGCGCTCTTTTTAATCCTTTTCCTTTCGGGCAAAGGAAACTCAGGTGGTTCAAAACCTAGTTTTTCGCTTTGAAGTCTGGTAAGGGGAGGAGGTAAGTGGAATTGCGAAGTCTGACTTCCTTGTGATACTTCAGATCTAGGAGGTGAAATCGAGAAGCCTTGAAGTTTCTGGATGATAGATTGAACTTCAGGGGACTCCGGACTTAAATGTTCTGAAGTATGATGAGGTTGAGCAGTAGTAGTTGACCCTTCCTCTTCTCCTTTGGATACTGATGATTCAGAGTGCAAACGAGAGGCCTGAGGAGAGGTGGAGGGTGATTTACTCTGTGAATGGTTTGTAGGTTTTGTCTTACTCGCCAGTCATAGCGGATGGCCCTCCTTCTAGCGCCAGAAATGTTGATGCCTCGAAAATCGCTGCAACAACATTGGGGGATAACCACCCGGTCCGGACCTTAATACAACTCCTTTTCCGTTTGGGATGGTGGCTCCGACTGGATATAATGGGACCAGTTTCCCAATAATGAATAAAAGGGGTCGATGAGTGATGGGTTGTCTATTCTAATGATAGGTGAATAACTTAATCTATCAACAAAATAAGAGAACTAATATTAATCCCGGGAACAATTATTCTTTGGAAATGCAATGTTTGATGATCTTTGTCTATTGACAGGCATGTAGATGACTCTGTAAAATAAACATAGATATTCATTCATTCAAATATTACTTCATCTAAATAGTTAAACAAAGTGATTAATACAAGATTACTGCATTTATCATTTATATCATCGATACATACATGATTAGAAGGAAAGCATACTATAAACAGCCAATAGTGGAATGCATAAAGGATGTTGTTAAAACACATATATATATATACGATAATAGCAAGAGCAATCAAATGACAATTCATATAAAAAGAATGAGTCCAGACATAGATAATAGTACCATATGAGCTGCTAATCAATCCCATTATCAATCGCTATTTGAAATTCTTCCTTCAACGCAGAAATGCTTTCAAACAAAGACAATAGTGCACATTTGTATAAAAGCTTCCTTATCAAAATCAGAATGATTGGTCTAGTTTCATAAAAGAATATCCCTAAAGTACAATAGAGCAACTTCAGGGTTTAAGTCATATACAAAACTTTACGACCCTTTCTAAATGCATGAAAGGGTCTATAAATACTACTAAACTAAAAATCTATGAAAACAAAATCCTACTTAATTGGTATCAATTAATAATATCTATCTTCTTGGCAGCGATCTGGCAGTCGGCGATGTGAATCATCACTCAGGTTGTTTGCCTTTAAACCTGAGCTAGCTTAACGCAAGCATTGGCTCCACTTCAGGTGGTCTGTTGAGGTGCGAACTGAGTTGGGCAGCAAAGGTGGCATCCTAAATATTGGGGATAATATACCCGATCGCATCTGTGAGGCATTTGAGGGCGGCTCTTTGGTTGTGCGGCTTCACTAAAAAGAACCAATAGGCATCCCATGTCAAGCTGTTAATTCCCGCGATTAACCTTCCATTTTTCTCCAGCTCTGGGTAACATAACTGCTCCAATATCTTCGTTGCTGTTAATTGGCCTGGAGTACATTGAGAAATCATGTTAGACAAATAAAGAGTATTATTAACCAATTCAACCAAATTACTAGTGGTTGTCTTGCATCTTGAAATCGCTCTTTCTGCCTTTATTAACTGAGATTGTCATTCTTTAAATAATATTTCTTTGTGCGATTCTAGAATCGTTGGTAGGTTAGCTGCCCGTCCCTGATCGGTATCTTGCCATTCCAGAAAATTTGTCAATGTTTCTTCGGCTTGATCCAAATCTGTCCTTGCCTTTTCTACTTTCTCACTTATGGATGCGGCTAAGTCGCATAATGGTTCTGCCTTGGTGATTTGCTGACACAAAAGCTTCATTTGATTTATCAATCCCTTGTTTAATTGAAATGCCTCTGTTTTGAACTCATTTATCTATGGGAGAATCTTTGTCTGCTCAAGTGGAGCTGATAATTGAGCAATCTGCTCATCTTTGGATTTCAGCATTTTCTCATTTGATGCTTTTAGTTGCGCCAATGCCTCCAATAGCTCCTTTTGCTTTTGGACTGCACTATCGTCAATCCTCTGTTTTTCTTCTTGAAATTGTTTAGTCAACTGATTGTTTATTTGTTGCTGTACTAGGAATTGTTGTTCTGCCTGCTCTGCCTTTTGTTGCGCTTCCGATAGCTTTGTCAAATCATCAGAGGGGTCAAATTCCTCTTTCCATAGCACATTGCCCGTTACTGTTTGTTCTAGGAATAAAGAAGGTTGATCAGTCCTTCTCCTTTTCCTCTGTTGTTTCACTACAGCTTTATGCCTTGGGCTATAGAAGACATCCAAGGGAGGAATCTCTTCAATCTGTAAAATAACTTTGCCGGAAGGATCCTTTGGGATTATTTCCACTTCTTTTGATTTGGGTGGGTCGTTGGTTTCACCTGAAACCTGCTTTGAAGTCACCTCTTGTGTATTGACCTCTTTTGAAGTCTCATCATCTTTAGAGCATTCCAGATTGCTGATAATCGAATTATATTGCTGCCATTCCTGGAGCAATTTCGGATCAATCTGTGTATCTTCATTTACATTTAAACTGCTCTGTTCTTGCTCTTTCGCTTGGGTGTCTTCTTGTCTTTGCTCATGCACTTCCTCCTATTGGTTTGATGTAACAAGAGGTTCTTTATCAAGTCGCTACTTAGGCTCGCTTGATTCTTTTGTTGGAGTCATCGCTAATAGATCCAGAGGCAGAGTTTGCAACCTCTGCTCTCTAAGTCTGTTGAATTCAACTAGTCCCTCATCATTGTATTTAAGTATGGCGAGCGATTTAACTTGATACATTGACTCGGCAGATGCAAACAAGTCCTCAAATCTGTCTTCTTTATGCTTGAACTTGGGCAATTTGGCCTGTTCGAGTGCATTATAGGCGACTTTGTTTGGATCAAATCGCCTGCTCGGTAGAGTTCCCAGGGTTAATGAGTTTATTTTCTCAGCTTCTTTCTCTGCATGTTTGAAATCACGCAGAGTGTAGATACCAATTTTCAAAGGAAAAGAGGGCCAGACGTGCTTCTTAGCTTTCTTCAAAGTTTGTGTAACCCCATCAGAGATGATCTGATAGGCTATTTCTCTGGCCAGCAGTTTATCAGGGAAGTATAGAGGAAGAACGTGGGGCTTGGCTTAACTACCAAAAACTCTGATATAAGTGAACTTTTCCTCCCTGAACCAACTCCCTATGGATGTCAAATCAATCCCTGCTTGGTAGGAAATCTTAGGGGCAGGCTTATTGAAAATAGAATGATGAATGGGCAACATGAAGCCGTTGCAGATTTGATACAAATGGTGTTTGTAGTTGGTCTTCCACAACTTTTGATGGTATATGTGGACGAGTGCAAGGTCTTGCGACGTCCACCTCCATCCGAGCACAGGAAACTCAGAATTAAAACACATGACATCTAATATATATGCACTGTAGTAAAATGGGGGAATGAACCTTTCGGTGACTCGGGACTTGAATCTAAAATCAAGAATTGTGGATGCTAACTTATCGGACAGTATATCTGCCCAATCCATTATTTCACCACTACATGCCACCTCCATTAAGGGGACCATTTCTATGGTAAAATTGGCGGAATCATGTAATCCCCACAACCTGCACATCATTATCCCATCATAGCAATAAGGAGAGGATAGAGAATCGAACGAGTACTTACCCGAAGACTCGTGCTTGTGCTTTGCTGGATTTTGTCTCCAACCCCGAATGGGTTCAGATTCAGTCTCATTCTCAACTCGGAATTTCTCCAGAAATTCCGTGTTATATTTCTTCTCTGCCACCGATAAATGATACATTTGCCTTAAATCCTCGGCTTGAAAGGAACTGAAAATTCTCCCATCTCTGGTGCTGAAAGTTCCGTTGGTAATTAGGATTTCCTGAATCGCCCATCTAACCACATCTGTATATGGGAGGATTTCCTCCTGAGCCGCTATTCGATGAAGAAAAGAGTTGGCTAAATCGCTTAGATTAGCCTCGGATTTGCTAGTGCTGTAAGCTGAGACTTAAATTGTTGTCACCCTTGGCTCTTCAGCTTCAATCAGATTATAGGTGCCCTGCCAAGTAGTTCTGAAAGGTCCTAGGCATGTAGTATCTGATATTAGCCCTTTCTTTTTAGTACTTGGATCAACGACAGGTTGCCCTATGGTCGGTGAAGCGGAAGCCATTGTAGTTTCCTTGGACTTCTTCCCCATTCTGCTTGAATCTGTTACTTCGGAAGAATTCTGCACAGAGATGATGATGGACGTAATACAGAAAATGATAGCGCAAATCGAATATGATTGAGATATATATCGACGAATGCATGGCAAACAATTAACTTAAGGTGGCCTCGGATACAATCTGTAAAAAGATGTCAGGCTTAGTGTCTCATTAAATGGCCGTTAAGACCTGTCAATCCTATCAATGCCCATCAATTCGATTAATGGCCGAATGATTTATTTGAAGCGTGCCTTGGGTGTTTTGGCGGTTGAGCGCGGATGAATGGCTCTTCAGAAGATAAGGCTTTAAATATGAATAAATCGTAATAAACCCGCTTTAGGATTTTCTTTGAAATCTGCGCTTTTTGGCTTTATCGCAATCGGGCATCGGGGGAAATCATAAATTGTTGTATTGGTTCCATTTGGAATCCCCGATCGCCAATAGCGATATCGCATCACATCGGGAGTAGCGAGTGGGGTAGTTTAAAAGCATGCATAGTCGATTGCCGATTTCCGATAGCGATATCGCATCGCATCTCAGCAAACGGGGGTTTAATTGCGCCAACTCATTATCGCCGATTCCCGATAGCCTTTTTCGCGTCGGAGAAAACCAAAGGGTCCTTAAGTTGTGTTTCCTTTGTCATTGCGATATGCGATCTTGCGGTCGCTTTATCGCAATGACAAAAGATTAATAATTTACATATAAGGCCTTTGATTGGTTTATTTAAAAAGGTTTGGTAATGTTTTATTTTATTATTTCGAACCTTTTTGAATAAAACTAAGTTGATACCAATTAAAATTAAAATTAAAAAGGGACCCATTTCATATTATAGTTTTGGAATAATAATGATATGAAATGGGGGGTTGTTTGAGGGAACAACACCTCCTCAATGGAATAAACCATCACAAGGGTGGAGGCCTCAACTCAATCAAACTCCTTCTCTACTGCCTCCACCTCAGCCTCAACCACAACTCACTCATCCTATTCCATCCAAGCAACCTCATATGCCTACTCAACCCAATCCAAACCTGAATAATAAGTAATCACAATAGGTATACAATGGAGATATATCTTACCTGCCCTATGTTGTGGAGGTCCAAGAGATCAAACTTTAGTCTGAAAGAGTGCTTGTAGATAACCATCCACCATATCCACCCGAAGAACTTGAAGAGGAAAAGGTAGAGAGTACCTGGTGGGCTCCAATATTGCAACAATAATGCTGCAACTCTTGGTACTGCCTTCTTTACTTTTATCAACCCGGTAGTTTGTAACAAACTTGGAAGCGATGGTGTTGTATGCACAAGTACTAGCTCTTTTCGCAGTTGTCACTTGGTCAGCTGGCACAAGTCCACTAGGAGCTTAAGCCAACTTCTATGAGCTCTTAGAAGAAGATTTTTAATTGATGGATGAAATATAACTCGAAGGAATCTAATCTATTTGCGAAAAAAGATTAAAAAACTAAAGGAAAGCGCAAACCCTAGCAAACCCTAATTCTACCAGCTAGTCCTACTAATGCAAAGAAGAGAATGCAAACAACTGAAAGAGATGCCATTACTTCTATGAAGGTAAAATACATGTCTCTAGACTACCTCTATCTGAAGAAAACATCTTTTTGTATTTTTGATTAAGTCGTTAGTTTCATCATGCATATGTTTTCACTGTTCTTGACTGTGCAGGGGTGGATCAAGGAGGAGAAATGCTTGGAAGAGGCCGACAAGGTTTAGAGAGGGTCTAAGGAGTCCCTAACACCCTTCCAAAGAGTTTCACAGAGTTTGGCTATCAAGAAACCTCATTTGTGAGTTTCTACAGGAAGTCTGCAGGGGTTCTACAGGATGTTCAGGAATTTCTACAGGATGTTCAGAAATTTCTACAGGATGTTTAAAAATTGGATTTTGGAGGATGGGTGAGTGAGGGAAGATGCATGAATGGACATGGAGGTAGGATAGGGGTTTGAAGTAGCCCAGGGACTAGTGGATGGAGTGGTGAGAAGGTGTACAAGGATGAATTGGATCAAAGAAGGACTAAACAATGATTGCACAAAAAGATAGGGTTACGTGGGCAAGAGGACAGATGTGAGACGAGGAACCTAACTAGGAGATGGAATAGATGGCTCTGATGAAGCTTAGGTGGATGAAAGAGTGGTAGAGATGCCTTGCACTATGTACATTCAACTGAATCAACAAAGTCCTGCAAGTAATCAAAGTCCTAGCTAATCTAATATAACTAACAATAAAGTGAATGAACAACAACTTTATTTGAAAGAGAACCAGATATATCAACTATGCAATGAAACATTTTACAGATCTGAACACATAACCAACTTCTACAAATGGAAACAGTACACTAAGGATTGCATGGTAAAGAAAACTAGTGTTTTTGTTTGGGACATCACAGTTACTTCAATTCCAGCCCCTGATCCAATAAGGAAGAGGTGAAACCGAAAGTGTTGTTGACCCTTTTCTGGAGATTTTTTCCCTGTTATTATCCTACCAATCTATTCTAAACATCTAAAGCAATTTTATTCATAAACATTGACCTAGTTAATCAACACAACTAAATCTGCCTAACAGAAATACGTTTGCAAATGCATGAAAGGAAAACAACGATGCATAAAGGAAAGATAACAGTATATAAAGGAGACCCTAGGCTCTCAGGTTGGGCCCAACCCTGAGAGCTACGGCTCCTATAGAAAACTCAGAGTTGATAAAAAATAGGACTGCTTATCATTATAAAAAAATAGTCATAAGTCAAGAGTTATGCCAAAATGGCTACAAGAAAACAAGCTAAAGCTGACAGCACTGTAGTGAAAAAAATATGCAATAGTTTCCAAAAGTCCCTTCCGAAGGCTGAGGCCTTATTATTTATACACCACGAGGGCCTTAGCAGGCCTCCTAAATCTGGGGGACTTGGTTGTCCAATTGTTAGTAGACAGTCCCTTTTTCAAAATCTGTTTGGCGGCCTTCAAGATCCGGTTTTGGTGGCCTGTGAGCTAGGAGTTTGGGGTTGAAGATCCCGAGGAAGGGTTATTTAATGTCATAGACAACCCCCCTACGAATCCTCACCTCAAGCTTGGCTGTCTTCTAGCCCATGATTTCTCGGTTTTGCTCCAACATGTGTCAAAAAACCTGAAATAAGCACGTGTTAGCCACCTAGGAAGAGTGACTACCTTTATTCGTACAAATGACATAAAGATACTAAAAAATAATGCATAAGCTATGAAAAATGGAAGATTGAACAAGGACTGGACAAGGATAATTAGGCCAAATGAGCCCAATAAGTTACCCAATTTTGGGCTCATCATCACCCCCTGCTAAATGGGTTGCTCATCCTTTGAGCAACTAGTCCAGCTCCTCGTCCTTAATTTCTTTGATCACCTCCCTCACATCCCAGGCTTCTGAAGTAGTATCCTCTTCACTGTCATGGAATCCGGCCTTCCCTTCCACCTCTTCCCACTTCTTATGCTCTTCTTCTTCTGTGCCTCCTTCTAACAACCCCAAAAGCAACGGTAGACTTAACTTGAGGCCTATCCAGTTGGCCTGGAGGTTTTGCATAGACTTTTTGTAGAGAGGCACTCATGCCAAGGCCTCCCTCATTCTGGTTGGAGTGTGGTATTCCTTGATTTTGAGACTGTGGGACAATGTGTTCCACCTACAGGTGCAAGCATGAACACAATTGTCCCCCAATAGTCGCTCCGTATCCTCGAAGTGTGCTATGGCCTGAGCCTGCCGATCCATGTACTCTAACAGAGCTTGAGAGTTGGTTGCTAGGTGCTGGTGGGCGGATATCAATGCTGTGGTATCCCCTGGCTTTGCTCTAATCAGCAGTGGTTCTTGTAGTTCTCGGTCCCTGACATTTCTGACCTCTGCCGCTCTCTTTTCTTCATGGTTTAACCATGAGGTCATTGCCATCAGCTGCATGTCCCCTTCTGCTGTGTTGGGGTCCCACGAGGTTATGTTTGGAAGGGTCAAATTATGAAGGTAGAATTCTGATAGCTTAGCCTTATCTTTCGATGAACTGCTGTTACATAAATCCATGAACTACTGAGGGTTTTGGATTTGGTAGATACCCCTCTGTGCCAACGTGTTGATTTGGAATTGCAGCCACTGATCCCTGAGGTATAGGCCATAGGATTTGGTCGGCTGCCTACATTGCATAGCTTCCATTGCCCAACTAGCCATGCAGGCCAGTTGTGCCTCCTTTTCTTGCATATGTTGTTTTAGAGATTGTATCTCTAGGCCTACTTGTAATTCCCTTTCCTATAGTTGCCGGTTTAGTTCCTCAAGATCAGCTTGCATTCCTCCTTTTCCCCGAGGCTCTTTTGTGGTGTCCTTGGCTGCTGTGTCCTCTTCTTTCCTCTGTCCTTGTAGCTGTAGCTGCTGCCTAAGCAACTCATTCTCTTCTCATAGCTTGGCCTGTTGTGAGCTCTCCACATGCCGTACCCTTGCCAAATCTCTTTGGGTCTCCTTGATCTTTTCCTCTAGAGGGCCTATATCTACCACCCCCTTGGATTTAGTGATCTTCATCCAAGTGTGGGTCCATACTCTTTCTTCCTCTAGTGCTAGGAAAAGTGGCACTGTGAATTTTTGAGGAATGGTTTTGTTGGCCTCTAAGAAGTTATAATAAGAGCCCAGGCTGGGCTGGGGGCTTGGTTCCATAATGGTGTCAGCCTTCTCCTCCTCTTTGTGATGACATGGTTTCTCTTTCCTCCATCTGTTCAGTCTCTTTTAGCCTAGCCAATGTTTCCTGCAGAGCAGCCTCGGCATCCTGTAGAGAGGCCTTCAAGTTCAATTTCTCCACATTTCCTTCCATGTGGATGTCTTCGGGCTTCCCCGCTCATAAGTGATGGATGCCTTGGAGGGGGACCTCTCCTTTGGTGTGGCAGGGGTATCCACAATTGTGATTGGCTGTTTTGATGGAGGCTCTGGTCTGCCAGTCTTAATCCTCACACTCCTTCTTGCTTTAAAATACAGGGGAGTCTCCCTCTTTCGCTTTTCCTTCTGCTTGGGAGATGTGCTTAGGGTGGCCAGCATAGTTGCTGCCTCCCTAGCTAGAATCTTGGCCGATTTCTCCTTCTGCTGTCCTTTCTTCAGACTTCCTGTAGAAAGTCCTGCAGTGGTTGCTTTTTGGCTTCCTGTAGAAGCAGTTTTTAGACTTCCTGTAGAACCAGTTGGCACTGATTTAGCCTGCTTGGTTGAGGGTGCTTTTTCCTTTAGCTTGGTTGTGGCTGCCGTAGGGGTGCCTTCCCTGGCTTGGACTTTTTCAGTCCTTTCTGCCCTGCTCTGCAGTCTTTTCTCCCTGGGTGTTTGTGACATTTTACCACCCACTGTTTTGGCCTCAGCAGATTGGCCTTTTTCTTGTGTCTCTTTCTGTTCTTTCTTTTGTGGTTTGCCAGGGGTTACTTGACCCTTAGTTTTCTTTTTTGCTTCATTATGCTCCTTCTCCTCACTGCTGGAGGAAGTGAGCTCCTCAGCCAAAATTCGGATCTCATCATCCTTAGACATATTTCGAAAAATTTCCCAGGAGAGAGGGACATTGTAAGTATGGAGTGCATCTTCCACAAGGAGCTTGATAAGCCCATGATGGGCCAGCTGGTCTGGTGTCCTCTCCCTCAGCTTTGTGGCACACTCAATCAAGGATTGGAGGAGGAAGTAGGGAATGCTCAATTTTTGTTCTGAGGGCAGATCCATTTGGTGCCTGAGTTCAGTTAGGAAACGGAAATGATACCCATATACGATGCTGAATCGCCCCTCTCAGGTAATATACTTCATAATTTGGAGGCTGACTTCACTCCAAAACAGTTGTAGGCTGGTTCTTCGGACCCCATTCTTGTCCTCTGGAAATTGTTCCTCTGGCAAGAAGAACTCCTTTTTAGCCTTTTGACCCAATTTCCTCTCCTCCTTATCCTAGGGTACCCCCATCGGTAGATCAGTGACTATGCTAATGAGCTGTGGAGTGAGTTTGAGGGTCAATCCTCTGAAGTTGACAGTGGCTAGTGTCTTTGACTTCAGCTTCAGGGACCTTAGGAATTCTTTTGTAATTTCATCATCGTGACCTTGAAGTTTGTCACAGAATGTCATCCAGTGTTCACGGGAAAATAAGTCCACCACCTCAGGGGTTTCTCGTAGTTTCTTGGAGTCCGAGGGTTCCTTTCTAATAAACCCTCCCAGCATGGTGGAAAAGACTCTGTTTTTGCTTGCACTTTGAACAGAAAGGGAATTCTAGGCGTGTTTCCTTCTCAAACCGTTAAAAATGGTGTCTGCAAGCCTCTTTGTATCAATTCCTCTATTTTGAAACTTGACTGCTCGTGTATAGAAAGGCGACTCAGGATTTATCTAAACAAAGTGCAGAGCTATGTTTCCAACATACACACAATCATATAAAATTCACATTCTTTCCACCGGTTAGCCTTGACAGTGCCACACTTCTCTACAGGAGGAATTTAACTCAGGGCTTCGTGGAGAAAATCTTGGATGCAAACCACGACGACGTTTTCATTCAACGATAAGTAAACTGCTTTTGGATTCATAGACAGAATTACTTTTAAATTTTCTCTACCCCTAGTACGTCGAATTCACCACCTTTTGAACTATTTTGCATGGGAATGGTATGTTCGGGCCTACCTCTCTGAGAATTTCCACCCTTGACATGAACAGTCCAAGCTCCTTCGTAATGTCGGGTTTCTTGTAGCGCACCTTGCTGTAGAAAGCTTTCTCGGCTTCTGGAGGATGTTACGGTAATTCTAGATGAGTCTGAGCTGCAGAAGTTCGAGCTAACAACTTGCAGAGGAGGAGGATGCATACTCGGCTGCAAAATAGTTGCAAGTGCGAATGACAGCAGTTTACCATGAGTTATTTGACCGACCAATTTTGAATTGCTGCGGAATTCATGGCACGGGGGTGAGATGTCTCGGCCGATCTGTTGGCCGACATCACAGCCATCGTTCCTCGGCATGTCTTTGACCGCCGAATCCTTCCCTCTTCCGTCACTACCGTCATTTCTGTCACACTGCCGATTCTCCCCGACTGGACACTTCCCACATGTCAATTGCCCTTCTTTTTTTGTATATCCAAGCTTATTCGGATCCTACGAGGCCATTTGACTGGTTGTGGGTGGCCAGTTGAATGACCACCAGACTTGTTCAATCTACCCATTCTCACAGTCATGAAAATTTTAGAGTATAGTTCACGCAATTCAATGAATAAGTTTAGGCACTTACTTGTGCGGCCGTGGACGTTTTTTTCAGGCTTCGGGATGAGGAATGTTGGATTTACTTGCTGTTGCTTTGTGCACAGGTTCTGGAGCTCCTCTTCCATTGGCTAACGCTGGTTACAATACCTCGAGACCCGAATTTCTGGTGGTGAATGCTGCATGCACTAGCTTCATTTGATGTGAGTTGTTGGTGTCTCCATGGTATGTGCTCCAACCGGATCAACTACTACAGGATTCTTGTAGGACATCCTGTAGCCGTTTCTCCTCCTGGGGTGCATGCTAAAATAAACAAATTTGCGTTCACGGATGAAGGGTCCTGAGGGTGCCTTGATAGGTAAAGTGTGTGAGCTTCTGCATGCTTCGTTTCTCACTTAAGAGAACAAATTTTTATCTGAGAAAACAAGATTTTGTTATGACTCTGCAGGTATATTCAACCAGATGGTGGCAATGATGGTGGAAGGAGATGAAAAAAGTGGAGGATGGAAGAAAAGAGTGGTTGCATGCCTCCTCAATGGACTTCAAGTTTCAAATTCCTCTCCATAATTGATTATGGCCTGCCCAAAGGCTCTACAAGATGTTTCCTGTAGAAATACAGAACTTCCTGTAGAAAGTCTTGTAGCTTCCTGTAGAAGGTTGAACCATGACCAGAATGTGTCTGAACCTTGAAAAAAATGAGTGTTCATGGAGGGAGTGAGTGTGAGGATGCCTGGTAACTTGATAGGGACGTCTGTCCTTGTGTTGGGAGGCCTCCTTTCTGCATTGTGTTCCTGCAACCTGCAACAATTTCCAGGGATTAAACTTGTTTTTTTCTCTGTTTCTTCCTTTTTTTCTTTTTCTTTTTCTCTTTTTTTTTTAAAAAGAGACAGTAGGGGCACCTCAATGAGGTTTTCACCCCTACTATCTGCCCTAGGCACCTCAGAGAGGTTTTCGCCCAAGGGTTTTTTTATTCAAATTCTTTTTCAGAGAGACAACAGGGGCGCCTCAATGAGGTTTTCACCCCTACCATCTGCCTTGGGCACCTCAGAGAGGTTTTCACCCAAGGATCTTTTTATTGTATTTTTTTGTTTGTGATATAATGATGCTCAGGGTGTGGCCAAAACAGAGGCAAAACCCTTCTCTATTACCAACACTGATTTTTCCACAGTTTCGATGAACTCTTGCTTTGATAGAGGTTTCCTGTAGATATTTAGTCAATGCCCATTGACGAGCATGGGGATGGCTTCTTCATTAATGGTCCGGATAAGGACAGAACCATTGTCATTGCACTTCTCCACTACATATGGTCCTAGCCATCTTGTCTGCAACATCCCTTTGAAATCCTTATGTCTGGAATCATACAACAGTGCCCAATCTCCCACTGAAATTGTTTGTCATTAAGGTGCCGGTCATGCCATATATTCCTCTAAAGTTGAACCACTTCTGAGTGGAGGAGGGCCTACATTCGGTGTTCATCTAACCCATTCAGCTGCAATAACCTTTCTTGTTGAGCATGGCTGAGATCTAGGTCCAGCTAAGCTGCCATCCTTAATGGTTGTACTCGAACTCGATTGACAACAAAGCTCTCTTCCCATAGACCAGCTCATAAGGTGTGAAACTGGTTGTGGTCTTCCAAGTGGTGTTATGGGCCCAAGTGGCCTTAACCAAGCGATCTTCCCAATCCTTTCTGATGTTGCTCACCACCTTAGTCAAAAAACCTTCTAATGCTCTATTAGTGACTTCCACCTACCCATTTGCCTGAGGATGATATGGGGTGGAAGTCTTATTCTTGATCTTGTGATGAGCGAGCATGTCTTCAATTAAGTTGGAGGTGAACTGGCTTCCTTGATCGGTGACTAACTCTCTTGGGTAGCCAAATTTGTAGAAGATATTTTCTCTTAGAAACTGAGCCACCTTTTCTTCTATCGCTACTTTGATTTCCTTGGTTTCTGCCCACTTTGTCAGATAGTCTGTGCGCACAATGATGTAAGACCCTTTCCTCAAAGGAGGGTTGATAGGACCCAAAAAATCCATACCACACTTCTCAAATGGCTCAAGGGTCACTTGAGGTTGGAGAGGCATTTCGTCCCTTGGAATCAATTTCCCCATCCTCTGGCATCAATCACATTGGCTGATATATCTTCTGACATCTTGATGAAGAGTGGGCCAATAGTAGCCTGCCTGTAAAATTTTGAAGGCAGTCCTCTTGGATGCAAAATGTCCTCCATAGGGCCCATCGTGACAGGTTAGGAGGATGTCAAAGACTTCCTCCTCCCTAACACAATGCCTTAATATCTGATCGGGGCCAAGTTTAAACAGGTTGCCCCCGATCCAAGTGAACGAGGCGCTCTTCCTCACGATTCTGCTCTTCTCCTTTGAGGATAGGTGCGGAGGGAACTGTGTTGAGACCAAGTAGTTTGCTATATCATCAAACCATGGAGAGAGTAATGAGATAGCAAAAAGATGTTCATCTGGCATCTGGTCATCCACTGTTCCTTCTTCACCTGCAGGCAAATCTAATCTAGACAAGAAGTCAGTAACAACATTTTCTTTACCTGGTTTGTCAATGATAGTCAAATTAAACTGCTGCAACAAGAGTAACCATCTAATAATACGAGCATTCACATCAGGATTATTAATTAAATATCTCATTTCAGCATGATGAGTATGTCCATATGTTTGATAGCCAGTGATGTAGTCTCAAAACTTGTTCAGGGAATGGACCACGGCCAGGAACTCCTTCTCAGTTACAGTATAGTTCATTTCTGCCTTGGATAAGTTTTTGCTGACAAAGTATATGGCATATGGAAGTTTTTCCTCAACTTTTCCTCAGGCTACCCCTATGGCTTTGTTTGAGGCATCAGCGTGGATGTGGAAAGGTAGGGCCCGGTTTGGGCCTCTCAAAATTGGGGCGGATACTAACTTATCCTTCAATTCATTTAGAGCCCTTTGACAGTCATCAGTCCATTTAAACTCAACATCTTTTCCTAAGAGGCCAAACAATGGCGAGGCTAGCTTATTGAAATCTTTAATGAATCTTCTATAATATCCCACTAAGCCTAAGAAACTCCGAACATCTCTTACCTTCTGAGGAGGTGGAACCTTTTTGATGATAGAAATTTTTTTAGGATCCACCTATAATCCTTGGCGAGAAATGGTATGTCCTAACACAGTCCCTTCAGTCATCAGGAATTCACATTTTTTAGGGTTGAGGGATAGGTTCATCTCAATGCACTTGCTTAAAACTTTTCCCAAGTTGGACAAGGCTTCTTGGAAGCTAGACCCGTAAGGAGTAAAGTCATCCATATAGATTTCCATTGAATCATGAACCAACTCGGCAAAGATGCTCAGTACATCTCTCTCGAAAGTGGCAGGGGCATTGCATAGCCCAAAGGGAAGGACTCGGTAGGTAAAGGTACCCCATGGATAAGTGAAGGTGGTCTTATCTTGGTCCTCTAGGCTGATTTGGATCTGATTAACCCGCTAAACCCATCTAGGAAAGAAAAAAACGTCTTTCCTACCAGTCCATCCAACACTTGATCGATGAAAGGCAAAGGGAAGTGGTCTTTCTTGGTGGCTTTGTTCAGTTCTCTGTAGTCCACACAGATTCTCCACTTCCCATTTTTCTTGGGTTCCAACACCAGAGGGGAAACCCATTCGCTGTCCGAGATGGGGTAGATGAATCCTGCATCCAACAATTTTTGCACTTCTTCTTTAAAACAATGTCCTTAAGGGCTGGATTCATTCTCGCTCTGAGGTTGCCTGACTGGTTTACAGTCCTCTTTAATGTAAAAATATGATGGGGTTACAGACCGAGGGATGGATTCCTTTCATTTCCTTGTAGCTCCAGGCAAAAGCCTCCAAATGGTGGGTCAAGAGGCTACATAGCTCCTTTTCCTGAGAGGTAGAGAGAGAGGATCTGATCTTTAAAGTTATTTCAGGGCCAAACTCCACATTCTTAACTCTGGGAGTGGTCAGATCAGTCACACATAGGTCCACTAAAGCACTGGCTTGGGTATCTTCCCCCAAATCTTCCAAGGATAGTGCACCGGGATGAGGATTTTGGATTAAGTTCTCAATCAAATCATCCTCGGTTTGAGGACCTCCCCTGTTGGGTTGTGTTATATGCTTTCCACATAGTTAACAGGGGGTTTGAGGGGTACCCGTAACCCCACTTTATGGGGTCCGGGGCAGCGCCCTGGAAAATTTTCGTTTTGGACCCTATGTTAGGTTGGGCGGACCCACCTATGGTTTTGTGCATGATTTTCGCACATGTTTTTTTGGACGAGATGGTTTTCGGTCCATGGTATTGGATGCTTCAGCATGTATAAATATGTATTATAACATTGAAAGGAACATAATGAAAAATCAAGCTAGTAGTCCCAGATTTGGGATCTAGTGGGAAATCTCTGTGTATATGGGTTTTATGTGTTATGCTCTCGCATTTTTATTTTTCATTTGATTTAGAATTCGTATGCAGGTAATTTTTGTACGGGGTTAAAACCTACATTTGGTATCAGAGCTGTTTTGGCTT
>APFE031049430.1:0-13138 GCA_000404065.3 Pinus taeda | reverse complement strand
AAGAATAGTTCAATTCAATATATCGCAAGGTTCTACAATATAGGCTGAATGAGAATCATCTTTCCCCCTGATGATAGCCACTTGTATGTCCAATTTGTTAACTTTCCCTCAAATTTATCAATAATCCATTTCTAATCAGAAATTCGGTAACAATTTGACTTTAATTTGTATCTGAGATAGGTGAATCCTTCATTGAGAGGCGTAATACCAACATCAAAGAAGTGAGAAATTTTGAAAATGACCTTTTGTTGATTAGAGGTGTGGATGAGCAATGATTTTGTGCCATTCAGGAAGAGACCATAAGCCCTCTAATTTTGTGATAATGAGCAAGAGTTCTTTCCATTGGAAAATGGATACTTGTCCAAAGATGAGTACATCATTAACAAACATAAGATGAATACTAATTACCTTCTTAGTAGCTTGAAGACCAACAAATCTATTGTAGATCTTAGTCATGGAAACTTTTCTACTCAAACCACCAATGAAAAATAGAAACAAAAGAGTAGAAAGTGCACAACCCAGTCTCAACCCCCTATGAGCCCTAAAGAAACGAGATGAAACTCCATTAATCAAAACATCATAACATACCATTGAGACACAAGACATAATCCAGTCCACAATGCCAATAGATAATTCAATTGTATGTAGGATGAACTTAAGGAACACCCAATCAACACTATCGTATGCTTTATGGCAATCTAGCTGAAGAACAATAGCCTCCTTTTTGTGGGATTTAATTGAGTGTATGCATTCTTGTACCATTGCAACGAGGTCTTGAATCAACCTATTCTTTAAAAAACCAAATTGTTCATCTATATGAAATCAGAGAGCTTCCCCTTTAAATGATTAACTATAATTTTAGAAATCATTTTGTATGTGATATTACACAAAAAAATAGGGCTATAATCCTTGAAAGAAGTCGGACAAGATTTTACAAAACCAATAAAATCATTTTGAATTTCATTTCATTTCACTATTTTTGTAATCTTTTCCCATCTGCCTACTAATCTGCGGAATTTATTATTGGAATTTATTAGAGAAATGCCAAATTTATTATTGGAATTTA
Source organism: Pinus taeda (assembly GCA_000404065.3). Classification (NCBI taxonomy): domain Eukaryota; kingdom Viridiplantae; phylum Streptophyta; class Pinopsida; order Pinales; family Pinaceae; genus Pinus; species Pinus taeda. The sequence continues at coordinate 12,072 of APFE031049430.1, read as the reverse complement.
TTGGAGAAATGGGATTAAGGTCATATAAAGAGTGTAGGAGTTCATAAAAGACATCAAATCATTATTGACTTAATTTAGTGGAGAAATGGGATTAAGGTCATATAGGGAGTGTAGGAGTTCATAAAAGACATCAAATCATTATTGGATTAATGATAAGTAACATGTCTTTTTACAAATGGGATTTAAGTCATATATAGAGAGTGTAGGAGTTCACAAAAGGCATCAGATCATTTTGGGATTAATGATAAATAGCATGTCTTTTTAAATTTTTTTTTTATTCTAAGTTCAAATCAGTGCAAAATAAGTATAGTTTTATAGGTTTACGAATTAAATAGTTGTACTAAGTTGGATTACTTGTTCAATAAAGATTCTCATACGACCTTTAACAACAACAACATCGCAATAAAACTATTGGGAATGACACATTAAGACTTACTAGGCAAATAGAAAAATAAAAATTGCAGATAATTACCATAAAGAGCTATCATGTCTGTCTGACTCAATCCCTTCCTCGTAAATAAAGCGTTCAGTTGGTCGAGATTGAATTTACGATCTGGCAGATTCCCTGGGACTCTTGAGACTAGCGATACCCTTCCATCTCGTCGCCCTAATTCCACATTAAATTGTGGGCCTCCAGCCTGCAAAACAGGAGAATAGAGTAACATTAGTCCATACATAAATGAATATGATCATCTAAATCCCAATCCTATGATTACAATTTTCAGATTTTCAATAATGGAAAATTTGCATGAACTAAATGCATAGGCCAATGCCTCAAATTATCTGGGCAACCTCATTTTTCGGTGGTTTGGAAGGTCTCACAGGTATATGAAATTTCCCATTTTCCATCGTTATAGTGCACCAAAAATCATTTTCCTTCCAAATTTAGATACAAGGAAATATTTGATGAACTTTGGTAGGTTTTACTCATCTTTAGAACTAATTATCTTTAAATCTGAAGTGAAAATTTCAAATATTTTGTTTTTTAAACTTTATTACGGATCAGTCATTTCATCAAATTCCCTTTCCGTTTTCCGTTTTATGTCAAAGTGAGTGCCTTTCCATCAAAATCCATTTCAGCTATATGGATAAACTACTTATGGTTTTGACCATAGTCATCCTACTTACTTTGGACTGAAAACCCATTAATTTCCCATGTTCTCATTAAAAAGAAGGTGAGCACCTTAGCCCTGTGATGCATATCACTTACCAATGCTATAACATCTCTGGTAGCCATGGTTAGGATATCAGCACAAGACACTGTGTTGGGGCACACTTTTTCTACAGCTTCCTTGGCCCTATTTACAGTATCAAATCCATCACCAGCAAGTGACAAGTTGTCTGAATAATCTTTCTCAGCTGTGTTGTCTGGAGTAGACTGAATAATCACAGAGGCATCACATCCCTGTGCAAACCCAAATGCAAAATCAGACCATTTGACCTCAATGCAAACATACATCATCATAATTGACAGTGTTCAACAATATATATGAGCCCAGATATTAATAATACTAATATACTAGGATCAACAATGGGTAAAAGAAGAAAGAACAAAAATTTCAATTTCAAAACAAAAACATGAACGTATTTATATATATATGTGTCTCTTACCTCAACGAAGCAGTCATGGAAAAAGAGCCTCAGTGTTCCAGGGACTGTGATAGTGGTCTCCGCAAACTTTTGAGAAACAACATTTCTTACAATAGATTCAACATTGGGACACGTTTCTGCATAAAAATTCTCACTAAGCTGAGCTAAACCTTTGCTTACACACAGTCCAAACAATACCCAAATGACAAATCCAGCAAACTGCAATGGCTTCCTCCCATATTTCTTTGCAACCATGATTCACGGTACTCAATAATATTCCAGAAACTCTTATCTGAAAACCCAAAATATAAACACCCTCTGGCCTAGTGTATTCCAATGAAGACCATAATCAATGAATGATTTGGTTAGAGAGTGGATCCCAGGAATGGGATTAAATCAACCAAAAAAAAAGGCCAAATGTGCATGCAAATCGGCCAGGCGTCCATATTGCCTTTCTATATCCCTGGAATTATTCTCAATCCAAATTCTTTTATCCCTTGAATTATTCTCAATCCAAATTCTTTTCCCCAATACAAGGACTCAGGTTCTACGTATCTGCAGCTTAGTCTCATTCTCGGTAATCTAGATTGCTTCAAAATAAGGGGAATCCTTTAAGATTTAAATATTCTCAATCCAAATTCCTTTCCCCAATACAAGGAGTCAGTTTCCGTATCCACAGCTTAGTATCAGTCTTAATAATCTAGGTGACAATGCGATTTTTTAACATTTAAAGCATAAAAATTAAAATTATATATATATGAAAATACATTTGTTGATTTTTTAAATTTTTTATATTAATGATTAATTTTCATTAATATTATAGTCATTATAAATTATTTGATTATTAAATGTAAATGGACATCAATCTAGGATAAATTTCAAATTACTTATTTCATGACATATTTCACATATTAAGATTTAAAAAATTATTAAAAATAATTAAATTATAATTTATTATTATTATTATTTATAAAAAATAATATATGATCTTTTACTTTCTCATTGAGATTTTTAATGTCTAAATAGGTCAATACCACATGCCTATAAAATCATAATTCATTTCATATGACAATTGTTGATATGACATTTTTTAAATTAATAAATTTAATTAAAAGGGCAGAAGGAGCATAATACCTTTGATAAATCTTAATCTTTGATTTGTGAATACTATTGAGAATATTTCAAGAATATTTTGTGGAGGTTGAATCTTTACCATCCACCTAATAATTATTGATAATTAAATTAAACTTTGGAAGCTCTTTTTCAAAATAAGCATTCATATCTACATAATTAGAATTCCTATAGAATCTTAAAAATGGTAAGAGGTTTTCTTTAAAATCATATTGTTCTTTTAAAAAAACATTAAGAGAAACATTCCAAGATCACATAGTTTTGATGATTTAAAGAGAAACATTCCAAGATCACATAATTTTGATGATTTAAAGAGAAACATTCCAAGATCACATAGTTTTGATGATTTAAAGAGATTAGGAAGGTTGGTACTATAATAGATATTTTTAAATTGAAATTGAGTTTCACTATAAAAAAATTCAATGTATGAGAAAGAATCATTCATCTTCAACCCTCTTAATATCAAGAAAATGACATATTATTCCATTCCATGGTGTTTTAGAAAGTGTCCAATGCGCAGTTTCACTATGTAGATCATGGGAGTTTATTCAAATTTTACCAACATTCATTTTCTTCTTTGTGCTAGTTACAACAAAGAGATACTTTTGATCTTCTAGATGAGGTCTCACAATGTCCTTGTAGTATCTTAGCTTCCTTTTATTTTCTAGCTTTTTTCATACCACAACCTTTCTTTAATTTAGATATAATTATATTTTAAATATTATTGATATCCTATAGAATGGCATCTTCATGTATTCCCCAATGATTTAGTAAATTTTTGGCATCTTGATGTCATCCTCACCTGAGTGATCATATGGTTTCTTTGGAGTTGGAAGTAATTTTGAGAGCCTTTTGTCATCCAAGTTTTTTATCTTTCTCTTGTACATTAAGTACCTAGCCATAGTCATGCATTTGTTGGATTCATACTTATACTAGGAAGGAGGTGGTGTGAATCAATAAAAGAAAATTTCTTACTTGTATAAACATTCATGAATCATAACCAAACAATCTCACATATGGTACAAAGGATATAAATGAAAATTTCCTTATAACATATCTTTGTAGGCACCAAACTACTAATACAAACTTTGTAGGATCTCTTTTATGAGGATGATAAAATAAGGTGTATTGCCTTTAATATTAAGATTATAAGTTATAAAATTCTTTTAGATTTGCTTTATCTCTCTCCAGTGACCCCAAAGATATTTCAACCCCAAACTTCACATATATATAATCTAACATGCAAGATGGGAGTATCAAACAATTTATTTTGTTATCCATAGTCAAAGGTTTACTAATTCACACTTGTTTTTAAGCCCATAATAAGCTTTCCACCCTCCATTTATCCATTTTTCAACACTATAGCTCGAATTGAACTTGCTATGAATATCTATTTGAAAAAATATCATAAGTGAGCTTTCAGATTTATTTATAAAAACCTTTATTTTGTTTGTGTTTACAATCATGATGATATTTGATCTCAATCTTTACTTCACTAATGTATTCAAAATTGCATGTAAAGGAGCATGAAAAACTACATATGCATACACTTTAAAGAAGAGAAAAAATAAAGGAAACCATCAAGACAAAAAACACAAAGAGCTTGATAATGAAGTTCTTCCAGTGTGGGCTACATCTTTTGGTATTGCTTCAACAGTGGGGAGGCCTCTTCATTAATCTAAGCAAAAATCAAATGACTACATGGAAACATATATCTTATACATCCATATCTAGGGATGGCCTAAAAATGGGCTACTCAGATCAGAAAAATGATCACACCATCATATTCGTGGCAAAAAATTGTGAAATTTGACTATATAGTTGACCACTTTCTGTCACTGTGACCCCTCAGCCTCTAGGGAATCTAAAAGATTCCCTATAGATTCTCCCACAATCATATTCTAGTAATATTCCAAGAATATGCTCTAGAATATTCCTCTGCGTCATAACATGTGCCACTGGGTTCCACCCTAGGCATGGTTCCTGTGTGCTTAGTTCCAACGTTGAGTGGTTTCGCGCTACCCATCATGTTTTCCCCCCATCGACATCGAATGGCCTATTTAAATACAATATCATCGAGTGTTATAAACAACATGTCAGCGAGCGCATTGGTAACAATGGGTAAGTTGAGTTGTTGAGTCGCTCGAAGGTCATGGGTTTCACTTGTAGACCCTCCCATTCATTTTTTTAAATATATAAATAGAGAACCAATGTAAAACGTTCCATTCACTAGTTTGGATTTGGGTTTGGTGGGTCTGCCAAGTTCGCAGCGCGCTAACCCATTTACCAGTTATAACTTACTGACATGTTGACCATTGAGGGTGAGACACTTGTCCGCCAAAACCAACCCCTAACTTGGACAAATTGCGAAACAAATCACAACTAAAATTCTTGTGAAGTTTCCTGCTATGGTTAGCCCAGTCCCAACCTAACTAGCCAGTCACAAGGTGACCTTTTGGGATCCTCTTGGATCATTCATCTCCATTAAGAAGATTTTGGGCCTCCAAAAGCCTTATCAATCAACTAGAATGTAAGGGAATTTCTCCCTCACTTTCTCCTTTTCAAGCCATTGGTACTTACTTGGATGCATCCCTTTGAAACCAACACGAAGGTACTCCACATCTCCTCATCATGAGGTCATATTATTCCTATCAAGAATGTTGTCTTCAGGTAGTTTGTCCAAGCATTCTGGTGGAAAATCATCCACTAAAGGTACCTGTCCAATCTCGTCTATGTCCATGATCATAGAAGGTGCATATAGGTTCAAATTTTGAACATTTACCACGTACTTCTGAATATATGTTGGCAAGTCAAGGTGAAAATCATTACCTCCAATCTTCTCTAAGGTGGTGAAAGGACCATATCAAATTTCTATCAATTTCTTGTCTTCCCCCTATGTTATGTCCTTGCTAATATGGAGCCATGTTGTGTCTCCAACCTGGAACTAGTGATCAAATCAGTTTTTTTATGACAAGCTTTGTATCGAGCCTGACTTTCCTCCAAATGTTCCTGCACTATTTGATGGATCACTTGGATTCATTATATGAACTTGTGAACTTTTTCCTCGTCACTTCATTCGCTTGAATCTTCATCCTTCCCAAAGACCGTGTTTAAGGGATCTTTGAGCAAGTACCCAAATCATGTTTCAAATGGTGAGATTTAAGTAGATGACTACATTGGCCTATTATAATGCATGTTTCACATAAGGAAGTTGCTCATCCCACAACATGGGATGTTTGCCACAATAGCCTCAAAGCAAGTGAACCACTATTTGGTTAATGATCATTGTTTCTCTGTAAGTATTTGGATGAAATGTCATGCTCCTCTTTAGTTTGGTATCCATCGTTTTCCACAAACTTGTCCAAAAATCCCCAAGGAATCAAGAATCTTGATCAGATACAATGGATTCAGGCAGACCAAAGTAAACCCAGACATAGTGAAAGAAGAGTTGAGCAGTCTCCTCAATAGTAATATGCTTTTAACAAGGCATTAAGATACACATCTTACTAAACCTATCCACCATGACATACAAATAATCATGACCCTTTCTAAACAAAAGAAAACCTCAAACAAAGTCCATAGAGGGACTTTCTCAAGGACGACAAGTAATAGGGAGTGGTTTGTATAACCCCAATTTCTATTAGTGGGCTTACAAATAGAACACCTCATGCATCCCTTTACATATTTTGATACAAATTCTCTCATATGAAGCCAAGAGAAAAACCTCTACAAATGAGACATAGTATTCCCTACACCCAAATGACCTAACACAAGAGAAGTGTGTGCTTCTCTAATTACATGGACCCTTTCATTTGTGGGAATACAAGGTTTCCTAGATGGTACAAGAGTTTTCCTTGCAAATGGTAATTATCTACCTGTGATCCTGTTGAAGCCTCAAAATTTGCTACAACAACATGGGGGATGACCACCCGATCTGGACCTTAAGGAAACTCCTTTTCCGTTTGGAATGATGGTTCTGACAGGTTCAACTAGGTCCAGTTACCTTTTCTCAATCTACAAAATGGCTTACAATATGACTTTCATCCACCAATGGAGAAGAAACATAATATCAACCCTCTTACTGATCAAGCAAGAAAGTGATCCTTAAGCTGATCTGGGGCTTAGCCAAGCCACAACTAAAGTTTTCCTTATTAGGAAGAGGACTTATAAAAATGTAAAATTAAACCTAAATGCAAACTTATTCTATAATGCGAGCAAAATTAAATAAATCCTAATCCTATCTCAATTAGGAAAATATAGATCTAACACGACTGAGAGCAAGATATTTAAATGATTTGGATTTAAATGTCTAGCTTATAATCAATATCAAGCTAATGAAGTAGTTCAATTAACTTACATTATGAATACCAAGTCACATTCTATTAAGAGACCTCTTAACTGAAATAATCAACCAACAAAATTTAAGAAGAAGTTCACAAAAATGATATTGATTGTTTAATTAGTAATTCGAATAATTAAACAATAATATGAGGAAGAAGTTCACAACATATTATTATTTTTTAAACCAGTGTTAAAAGACATATTTATGAGTAAATAGTTACTTAGAAATCAGAATTCAACCCATAAGAACAGAGATAACTAATAACATATCATTTAGACAAATTACTCACACTGACAAAAGTGCACAAATATGTAAAAAAATGACACATTGTTGCCATCATAAAATGAAACTAGTATTTAAAACAATAGTATTAGAAATACCAATTTATTGAATCCATTTCTCTGGCGCTAGTCTCCAATAGTCTTTTACATTGCTCAAATTTCTGTTGTTACAACAAGAGCTGCAGAAGTGCAAACTCTGTGCATCACACATAATTCAGAATGCAAAAGAAAAATCCTCAATAATCCCCAGATCTGAGATTTTCACCCCTCCCGCCTACAACTCTAAATCCCTATTACATAAGTTCTTTTATAATTCCAGAATTGCATAGGAGAGAAGCCCTTATTACATTTTACAATCTGTTATTTATAATATCTACAAAAGAATTCAAAATAGGAAAGTTTGTTGAAGAGGAAATCTGTTTAATCAATTTTTATTGGCTGAAGATTCCATTCTTGTATTGTTAGAGCCTTCTCATTGATTAAGATTTTTTTCCCTTCATCTCTTCAACTAGTTTCCTGCAAAATCAAATCAAACAAAATTAAAATGCAAAAATAAAATCAAAATGCCAAATCTAGAATTAAAACAAATCTAATAAAATTCAATTAAATAAATAATTGGAAAAGAAATATGATCTTTCTATTGATTCTTGTGATGATTTTATTCGCCAAAGATATCATTGACGAATGGATTTTCATTCAGAAGAGCTCTGGGGAATTAAAAATGTAGAAAATAAAAACTTGGGAAAATTAGTTTTATTTAAAAAATCGGAGCTTGATCTTCTGTTGGATTTGAGACCCAATAAATGATCAAATATGCTAATCAAACCTCCTCATAAATGTTCTCCATAATTTTATCTATCCAATGAGTCGTCTTCGGCCTCATTTGACCAAGCAAAACTCAATCTATGAGCTTCCAAAGTTGATGAATTAAATCTAACAAAATTTTAGAAACTCCTTTGTGTAGGCCAAAAACTCAAAATTTGTTAAATAAATTCTAATCCTAAATTAAATTGTTAAATCACAATTAATAATAACTACATTATTAATTCTTATTAGTAATTTAAATAACTAGATATATACGATTATTTTAATTAATTTAAATTTAATTATATATTAAATATTAATTATATTAATTATATTTAAAATTAATTTAATAAAATTATAATATATTAATATATATATTTATATTAATATATTAACACATATATTAAACTCCCTCGATTCATTTTCAATGAATTGAAAACGAAACATAACTTCGGAGTTACGATCACATCGGCCATGTCGCATTTTTTGTTTTGTTAAAAATGTTGAGGTTTAAAATTTGCGAGAAGTTTTTTTGTGATATGATTTTTGCGATAACATTTTTTTATTAGTTTATGTAATCTTCAGGTTATTAAATTAATAAAGATGAGTGGGATTTATGTGAATTATCAATTTTACAAATTGAACTATAGCCATTTTGTAATTTTGAGATTTTGAGTTTCATAATTTATTTAAAAATAATAAATTGGAGTAAATCACCAAAATCCCGAACTGCGTTTTCATTGATTTTATGATTTCATTGAGTCATTTTGTAGGACCGTTAGTGAGAAAATGAAAAATTAATCAAAGTTAACTAAAAGTCAATATTTACAATGAGTGACTATTGAACTTAATTAGTTACAAAAACGGAAATATTATACATTTATTTACAATTTTAGCCCACGCGAGAAAATGATAAAACTTCAAAATAGTTTCATTTACAAACCGGTTGACCAAATGCGGCGAAACAAGTATCGATGGAAAGCTTATGAAAAGTCTGATTCAAAAAAACAATCAAAACATAAATCCGGCGCAAATGAAAAAATGATAAATTGTAAGACAATTAACTTAAATGAAAATCAAAATGTTTAGCCAAAAATTAATGGAAAGGGTCCCCATTATTTCAAATAATGAGGGTTGTTGGGTTTTCCCTACGATAGATCCATGGGTTAGCTTCTCATAAATCTTCTAGAAATCTTCATGAACAACATATTACACAACATAACTTTCATGATACAAAGAAGCATTTTGCAAAATAAAAGATGTAGAAATAGGACAACGAGAGAGCATATTTGCTACTTTGTTGCTTGTGCCCTTTTTGTATTTGATTACCAAGTAAGAATATTGAACAAATCCCATCTGCCTGAAATGATGTGTCTGCTAGAACTTGGTTTGAGATTTGAGGTATTGCAAGTGCTAGTGATTTGTATGAATAATTGTCTCCTTTCCAATCAAGTAATGTTTCCATTTCTTGATTCTTTACACTAAAGTATACAACTCCTTTTCATAAGTGAGATAATTCACAACAGCTTGGGAGAAAGCCTTTGAATGATAACATATAAGTTTCCTCTATTGCATCAACATTGCCCCCATGGTGTAACCACTAGCATCTGTCTCAAATTCAAAAAGTTGTTGGAGGTTAGGAAAGACTAAGACTGGTGCAATACTAATCTTCTCTTTCAAGGTGTCTAAATCCTTCTTTTACTTTCCACCCAACTAAAAAGTATGCTTCACATTGGTTAAATCATACATGGGAGACATTATGATAGTGAAGTTTACAATGAACCTTCTTCGATACTACAGTGCACCCAAAACGTTTTTTACTTCTATTACATTGATAGGTTTAGGCCAATTAACAATCACATCAACTTTTGAAGGGTCAATTTTCAATTGTCCTCCTCTAACAATATGACTTAAATAAACCAAAGAAGTCTTGCCAAATTCACACTTGGAGATTTTAACATATAGTTTTTCCTTTTGCAAAATATCAAGCACCTTCTTAACATAATTCACAAGATCATTCCCATTTCTACTAAAAACAATTATATCATCAAGGTACACAAACACAAAATGTTTAAGAAAATGCCTACAGATATCATTCATCACCCTCATAAATGTGGCCAGAGCATTGCATAGCCCAAATGGCACCACCAACCATTCAAACATTCCCTATTTTGTCTTGAATGTAGTCTTGCATACATCCTATTATGCAATTCTAACTTGGTGGTAGCTACTGTGCAAATCTAATTTGTTGAAATAAATAACATTTTTCAATTGATCTAATAAATCATCAATGTGAGGGAGAGGGCAACGGTTTTTGACCGTTATCTTGTTGAGTGACCAATAGTCCATGCACATCCTCCATGTGCCATCCTTCTTTGGCACCAATGCTATGGATGAACCACAAGAAGAAGAGTTAGGTCTTATGACCCCTTGGTTTAACAATTCCTCGACTTGTTTCTTAATCTCCTCCATTTCAACAACTGACAACATGTACATACCCACATTAGGTAAAGGATCATATTGTTGGAGATTAATTTCATGTTGAATCTCTCGTTTTAGAGGAAACCCACTTGGTTCCTGAAACATCCCACCATCATTAGAAATAATTTCATACAATTCTTTCTTGTGAGTTGGATCTCAACCCTCGAAAGCTTCAAATGCTTTCGCATCCCTTGTTGTCACAACCATGAGCATGCAACTTTTGTTGGATTTAATAAGCCTCTTCATTTGACCTGCACTAACAAGATTTGCATTGATCTTCAAACAATGGTATCTGATAATATACTCCACCTCATCTTCTATGAGATGGTATTTGTTTTCATGCTAGAAGAAGACAACTTTCTTATCATACAAATACGGACTCTCCAAAACAATGCCACATATATCCAATGATACAACATCTATATCAACCTCATCTACATGTTTTGATGGAATAACAAACCTAACCCTACATTTCTTGGTTACATGAAATTTTTCTTTGTCACGTACCCAGCGAAGAGTTTAGGGTTTGGGATGAGGCTTGGTCTCCACTCGCAACTTTTTAACTATTTATTCTAAAATCAAGTTTACTTGAGAGCCCAGGCTAAATAATGTTTCGACTTTAGTATGTTTCATCACAACCCTGTTGGGTGTGCAATCTAATTATCTTCTTGTTGTACAAAGTTTTTTTTGTTTCAACCACATTGGATCCTTGTTCCCAATAAGGAGGCAATGCCACCCATATGATCATCAGAAGGGCGACCTAGTGGGGGGAAATGATGATTTTTATGGGCCCCCCTGGACGAGGCTTCAGGGGCAGTGTCCTTGAAGCTCAAAATAGACGAAAAAAATTCTTGTAAAATATTGTAATTTCGTAGTCAATTTGAGTCACTCATTAGGTGGATGATTTGACGATAGAATTTATGTTAGTTAATTTAAGGTTTTTTCCATAGAATGCAAACCTTCATTTATATGAGGGAATTGTATTGAAACTGTGTATCATTACTTTGAGTGAGAAAGAGAGAGGAGACTATGTGAGAGCAAAGAGGAAATTGCAACAGATCTATTGTAGGTTGTATCTCTTTATTTCGTTAGATAATATAAAAGGAAGGACTGATTGTTTCTCCATGGATGTAGCCTAAGTTGGGTGAACAATGTATATTTGTGTCTCTCTTGTTTTATGCACTTCAAAGTTGGTGTTTTAGCAATGTTTTATGTTTTTCATTGATCTGTTAATTAATTTATAACAACTGATATCTAAGATGAAGGACTATTTGGATGGTAAACTCGCAGGAGAGAAGGGTTCATGGTTCGAGTTGGTTCAGTGGTAGAATATGGTAGGTTTAGGTTCATGTTGATGATGCTGGACCCGCCAACAAAGGGGATCTCCCCGATGTGAAGTCCCAACTAGACCTCACACCATTTGGTGTAGTACTCCCATCTGGT
>APFE031049412.1:2577-33992 GCA_000404065.3 Pinus taeda | reverse complement strand
GAGCTTAAAAATTACTATTAGTAATTTATAAAAATAAATAAAATTAATAGTTGATTTTTATTTTAACCAAGCTAAAATGTTTAACATACATTAAATTAGAACATCCATTTTTACTCTTGATCAAATATTTTTTCACTCTATGCTAGTTTGCATATCACGATATTTGATACCTCTAGTTTAATTCCCCCATTTAAATAGGCTACATTCTAGGTGAATACCATGGGTCAATACCATGTGCCATTTTGGTGAATACCATGGGTCAATACCATGTGCCATTTTTATTTTTATTAATACTAATATTAGGGTTAATAATGTTTTTTTCATGGTATTAATATAAAAAATTTAAAAAAAAAATGTTTTATCTGTTTACTATACCTCTCGTTTACTTATATTTTTATTAATTTACCATACCATTCATAAATACAAGGTGACTTAAGGAGTAAATATAAAAAAATGTTTTATTTGTTTACCATACCTCTCTCTTATTTATATTTTTATTAATTTACCATACTTCTTTTACAAATATGGTATTTGGCCCATAGGATTCACTTAAATAAAACCTCTTTCTTGAGCCTTCATAAATAGAACGAGGGTTATGGACTAAATATAAAAAGAGGTTTTATTTATTTACCATGCGTCTAGATTATTTATATTTTTATTTATTTACCATACCTTTTGAGTAAGTATGAAAATACGTTTTATTTATTTACCATACCTCCACTTTACTTATATTTTTATTTGTTTACACCCTTTCATGTATATGAGGTGACTTATGGAGTAAATATAAAAAATGCTTTATTTATTTACCATACCTCTCATTTATTTATATTTTTATTAATTTACGATACCACTTTTATAAATATGGTATTTGGGCCTTTGGCCCATAGGATTCACTTAAATAAAACCTATTCTTGAAAATGGGCGAATGGAAGGTTGTAACTCCTAATTTCAAGGGCTAAATTTACCTTTTTTACCCTCTCCCTTAAAATAAGGTGGGCTATTTGAGGTGATTTGTAAAAATGTACTATGATACAAAATATTCGCACACTAAAAATTTTAAACACCTTAATTTCCCCAAAGGGCAAACATTCGCCCCTAAAATCACCCCTAATCTACACCTTTCGAATATCTTTGCAATGGGTTGTGTTAGACATTAATTGTAGTCATGATTGAATTCAAGATGTATAATTCTTCATTTAGAACCAAAATGATTGATAAATTTTATACATTGATAAAAAATACATGCAATGGAATCTTCTTATAACACTGACTTAGGTAGGCCCCATTTGCTAGTATTTTTATTTTTATTTACTTAGTCATTTGAGATTTAGTTTTATTTGCTAGGGAGACGAATTTGATTACATGGATTCACAATGGTTTGGTAAATTTTTAAATGGTGTTTGTCAACGCTGAAATCAAATTTTGGAGCAATATTCTTCAAGTAAATAACACATTGCAGATTTGAAAGATAAATCTAGACTTATGTAAGTTGATTTAAGATTTGTTAGAGATTGAAGAAGGGTGAGTCAGTCTCCACCCAATCATAGGATTAGCTACATATTAATTTTCATTGTAGCCAATAAAAATAGTGTTGATGTTGGAAAAACACCTTTTTTGGGGGGTAAATTTTCAACATTTTTTAAAAATGGCGTTATAGATAAAATATCATGACTCCGAAAAACCTTAAAATTCCAACAATTTTTAGGCATGGCATTAAAGATAAAATATCATGTTTTCAAAAGCCTTAAAATTCCAACAATTTCCATCCATGATGTTAAAGATAAAATATTTACAACTATTTTAAGCCATAACACTAAAGATAAAATATCATGATCAAGAAAAACGTTAAAATTTTGACAAATTTTCAACCATGGAATTAAAACCAAATATCACAACTACAAAAAACCTAAAGTTTTCAATATATTTCAACCATGACATCATGGAAAAATTATATGGCTAAAAACAACTTTGAAAATGAACACTTGAATGAAAGAATCATTACACCAAGAGTAATTTATTTTTAAAATTTTAAGAGTATAGATATTTTAAAATCTTAGCCTAAGACAACTTGACACATTGTAATGAAAATTTAAAACTCAACCAACAAATTGACATACAGTGAAGCGAACTTGAACCATTGAAATGAAATCTTAAAAATCGACTATGAAATTGACACAATGTGGGGGTAGACTTGATTCTTTATAATGAAAACTTGAAAATCAACTATCGAAGGGACACATAATGGGGTTGGGTTGCTAGTTGATGACTGACATGGACCCTGCGAAACAAATAAAATAAAATAAAAATAAATAGATAAATAAATAAAAATACAAAATCCAAATCAAAACAAAAATTAAAAGAATGAAAATAATTAAAAGTAAAAAAAAAAAAAAAAAATAAAATAAAATCAAATAAATAATAACTAATAAAAACAAAATATTAAAACATAAAAAAAAAAAAATGACAAAAAAATCAAACTTAAAAAGCTATATACAAAAATATCTTGGAAGAAATCACAAATCCTTGACGTGTTTTGAACAACTTACTATGCTTCATCATCAAAGATAAAAAAGACAAAAAAAAATCAAGCATAAAAAATCTTAAGAAAAACAAAACTAACTCACAAAACATTAAAAAAAACAATATTTTAGGGAAAAAACATAATTTAAGGAAAAAAATAAAATTCAACACAAAAAAACAAATAAGAAAAGCAAATTGGATAATTAAAAAAAGAAATAAGTACAAATTAAAAACAATTAAAAAATATTTAAATCATAAAGTTAAAAATAAATAAATAAAATTTAAAAAATATATTTAAAAAGCATTTTTTTTAAATGAAAAACATAAATAAAAGTAAACAAAAACACTTACAACAAATAGATAAATAAAATAAATTGTTAAAATAAAAAACTTAAAAAAAAATCATTTTAGAAAAATTAAAAAAAAAACATTATAAAATATTTAAATTAAAAGAAAAACAAAATAGTTAAGAAATTAAAAAAAAAACAAAATTCCCTTGCCTAGGTGGTGGTGGAGGGATGGCTGAGGAGTCTCGAAATCGGTCCTGAGCCAGGCAGGGACCAGTAGAGGAGCCACAAAATCGTCCCTCTTTGAGGCAGCGGCCAAGGGAAATTTTTTACTTTATTTTTTAATTAATCCTTTTCTAGGACTATGTGTCTCCTTATTATGTGGTTGACTAAATTCTTGTTATACACTTTTACCCTCACCTTCATGTTTCATTGCTCTCACACTTAGTCATTTTCGGAGTTTTACTTTCCTCACAACTTTCTCAAACAAGGACCAAACTTCAGCCCTTAAGTATTGTGCACTTTGCAGTCCTAAGCGACAATGATGATACCTCTGCCTCTTGGAACTATGCATTGAACAATCCTATTGGAAGTTATCCCTGAACTGTGCATTGAGCAACTACAGTGTTCAACCACTTAATATTGTTGGTTTCTCCTCCCCATTGTGTGGTTTTGATAAGCCCTTCCTTGCCCTGTGTGCTTCACAATCACAGTGGATAGTGGAGCCTCTTCTCGGCCATTGTAGTGCTCAATTGGATAGTCCCTTGATCTCTCATTTAGCCATTGTGCACTATGTAGTCACAGTGCCAAGTCATTGCTCCTTGACTCCTGGACATGCCCATTATGAAATCTCTGATCAACCTCTTCCCTAACTAATATTCATTATGCAATCATAATGCCTAGTCCCTTACTCACTGCCTCTTGCTCCTATGTGCTACACTCAAGAAGGCCTCTTTCCTCAATCTTGCATATATTCCCATCACAGTCAACATGCTGCATAAAAACCAAGGTAGACTAGGTGATTTTGGGACTAATATCATCTTGTCATGAGTGAAATGCATTTGCAAGTGTTATTATCTAAACATGTTAGGATGATTCTCATGGAGGACATCAAGGAGATGTTGCAAAGACACTTGTGGAGATGAAGCACAAAGAGACCATCAAACAAGGGGATAAAGTGGTGGCTTAACATTCCACTATTGGAGCTAGTGTTGCACCATTATAATGATGTACCTTGGGACTTTAACTTAATGATTTCAAGCTTTTGGAGTTAACACACTTTCATGCATATGTTGTGAATGATTCTAAGACTATTATTTCATTGTTTGTGGTGTATGTTTATGTTTATACACACTAATAAAAATGAACTATTTCGTTGGCTTTAGTATGCATATTTGAATTGTGCATCTCTTGCTTTCATGATCGTTGTTTCTTTATGAACTATTTCTCAAGATA
Source organism: Pinus taeda (assembly GCA_000404065.3). Taxonomy (NCBI): domain Eukaryota; kingdom Viridiplantae; phylum Streptophyta; class Pinopsida; order Pinales; family Pinaceae; genus Pinus; species Pinus taeda. The sequence continues at coordinate 29,730 of APFE031049412.1, read as the reverse complement.
AATAATGATTATTTTATATATATGTGTATGTATTTACTAGTATTGTACTATTACGTTTCTCTTAAAGACTCACTTTCTCTTCCATTCTATGAAAGAAACTTTATACACTTTGCAATTAAATACTTCACAAGGCTAACTTACTTGTTCATCTTGAAAGTATATGCATTCTCTCTTCTGTTGTTTATTGCATCCAAGGAAAATAATTAAGAATATCGTAGTCAATCCTAATTCCCAGATGGGGCTCCTATTCCAATCAATGTGAGGTCTAATTGGGACTTCATATCAGAGAGATCCCTTGTATGTTGGTGGTTTCCAATATGTTAACAGTCTGGAACTAAAATGAGGGAAGCCTTTTTATGGTTTATAATTCATCACATTCACATAAAGAACCTTTTGTTCAAGATATAACTTATTTGAGCCCAACTCCAACTCATATATATGAGAAAGAGGAGTCATATCCCCAAGTTCCAGAGTGAGCTTACAATGTCACTTACGAGAAACTTTGGAGGATTTGGCCTATTACTCATCATTTCACTAGAGCTTTTGGATTAATTTATATCACATCCATTCTTCCTCATAAGAAATCAAAGAAAGAGACAACTCATCGTGGTGTTTTAGTTTCTTCAATGGAAGATTTAGCCAACTCTTTTAAATAATATATTCATCAAGGGGACCTTCCACCTCCTATTGGGGAAAATATGGAAGGGGAAGGGTCTTCCAAATCAAAGAGTGAAGGGAAGGAGGAAAAATAAGACAGAGTTGATGACCAATTGGATTGGTTGTCCCAAGGGCCTCTTTCTCTTCTAGGAAAACTTCATCGCGTACCAAAGCACCTAGAAAAGTTGCTTACAACGTATGATCCAGACACGTAAGCGGAGGCAGAAGATCACATTGATTATTTTTACTTGCATCTGTGGATGTTAGAGGTATGTTATGATGATGTTGTGTGTAGACTATTTTCATACACTCTTGAGGGTACAACATCAGTTTTGTACCATAGCCTTCCACCAAATTCAGTCCATAATTGGAGGGAATTCAAACAATTGTTCTTAGAGAAATTTTCTAATGATAAAACTATTGCCATGTTGCTTAAAGAACTTGGAAAAATTAATATGGGGGATAAAGAAAAAGTTAAGGATTTTAATCAAACATTTACATGTATTTGGAAAAAATTCCTCACTAATGTGTAACCTCATGATTTGATCAAGGATTATTATACCAATGCCTTGTCCACTAACATTTCTGTTTTTGTGAAACGAGTTGTGAAGGAAAAATGGGCTCTTAACTTTGTGGAATAAATTGTTGTAGAAAGGGACTTAAAGTTTATTGGAATCGCCATTGATCATGGAGACTCAAAGGACTCCAAGGACATTGGAAACAAGTCCCCAACTTGTTTTTTTAAGACTCAGGAGAAAGATTCTGTTGAAATGGAAAGCTTGACTAAATCATTGAATTTTTTAACCAATGAAGTATCTAAACTTAAAATGAATTCAAGTGAGGTTGCTACTAATAATAAGTCCTTTAAGCCATACTTTAAGAAGAACACCAATCAACGAACAAATTTTTCGCAAATCTCTAATGTCGTATTTAATGTTGAGAACCTAGGCATGGCTAATTATTGTACATTTCATCAAGAAGCACATTCTAAGAAAACATGTCTAAAATGGAAGCATAACATGAATGTTGTGGTTTCCAATGTCATGGAAAGTTTGTTAGAAAAAGAGCATTCAAAGCAGACTTAAGAGACTGATGAACTGAATTCAAAAGAGGAAAACACGTGTATCATTGATTCAATTTTCACTTTTGATCTTCTTTTGAATAATGATCAACAAGGTGCTAGTGATCCCCCATTGACTAAATCTCCTCCTCAACAACCAACAAAGCAATATAATTCAAGGATCAAAGGACTAGTTCCTGAGAAATATGTGAGAAAGCAATTGTTGAGAAAAACATTACTTCATAGTAATCCTAATCAAGGCACTCAAACCAAGTCTGGAATTACTCAGCCTCAAAAGAATTCTTATGGGAATAATAAAAACAAGTATGTCAATCCCTAGGTATCAAAAAAATTTACACCTACCACTTCAACATAACCTTCCAAATATGAAGAAATTGATTATAACTTTCTTGAATACATAAAGAATTCTCGTGAAAATATCTCTATCTATGAGCTAGAAAAGTTGGCAAACCAATGTGAGTTGATCATCTAGGCATTTTCATCTCAACCTCCATCAGGTAATACATTTTCTACTTCCCAATCCTCGCTCGGTAAGTCTCCCACTATTCCCAAATAAATAGTTAATGCTAATAATGTAAATTCTATATCTACTTCCCCCCTTTTCTTTTAGCTTTTGATATTTTAAATTATAATGTCCATAATTTCCTTGTTTATTTTGGTGCTTTTGTAAATTTTACGCCTTTATCTGTGGCCAATAAAAACAATGCCAAATGGGAAAAGTCTAACACCAGAATCATACAATTATATATATCTTTAGTGGGGGAAATTGGTGAACTTAACAATGCTATAATTCACTTATCTTCTAGTCATAGAGTTCACGAATGCATTGATATTGTCATTGTGGAAATTCCAGAAGCTTATGGATTGTTTTGATGTATAGATTGGTATAAAAAGTTGCAAAGATACTTTGCTACTCACTAGTCGCATTTATGGATTCCTTATAAGGGTAAGAATAATCAAATTCAAGTGGAAAGTGAGCCTTTTATGAAGCATACCATTATGGTTCTTGAAGCACATAATGATTTGATTAGCTTTGCACAAGTAATTTTCAGAAATAATTTCTTAGAATTTGATCATGGATGTTATCTTGTGCATCCATCCTCCATACCACCAGATATATAGTTGGAACTCCTTCCTTATAATCCAACTGGTGCAAATGACTTTATATTATAGATGTAAATAATACTATCATAGAAACTAACCTATTTTCTACTAACGTTTGGACTTTGTATTTTGATGGTTTGAAAGCATAGGAGGGTTCTGGAGCTAGTAACATTCTAATTGACCCTTAGAATAACAAGTATCTAATATAATGTTTATTGGAGTTCAAGTGCATGAATAGCACTGTATAATATGAGGACTTATACTTGGAATAAATAAATCCTTAGACCTTAAGGTAGAAGGGTTAAAGGTAATAGGTGACTCAAAGATTGATACATGTGAGGTACAGGATATTATTCATTGTCTATCACCTAATATAAAAAAATACTAGTAAGAGGTATGTCATCTTATTTCTTTCTTTCAATAATTTAATATTAATTATGTTCCTAGGATTCACATTGTAGCCTTTGACACAATAGCTAATGTTATTTCTAGGTTATCACCACCTAGAGATGAATTTTATATTGAGATTATTTATAAGCCATCCATTCTTGACAATGCCATTAATTTATGTGTATTCAATGATGACTAGTAAATACTATATTTCATGTCTAATACTAACATGTTTAAAGATGCAATGATAGAAAAAGATCAACACAAAAGGGATTTGTAGGAATCAACTCAAGCACATAAAGTAAATCCCATGCATAAGGGTGTGGTATCTTTAGAAAAGATTCATGACCTGCAGAACTTCTTTAAGGGACAAATCAACGCAAAGAACTAGAATTCCACATTGTTACATGAACAAATTAATCTGGGAACCATGGAAGATATGAAGTATTAGAACCTCGGTACATGTTGTTCTCCCCAAGAATGGCAAGCCTTTTTTTGTCTTTTGAAATAGTACCGAGATGTGTTCATGTGGACATATGATGATTTGAAAGTATATGATACTTGAATTATTAGGCATGTGATACCTATAAAGGAAGGGGTAAATCCATTTCATTAAAACTTGATAAAATTTCATCTTAAACTTAAACCCTTGATTTAGATAGAACTAAATAAGCTGTTGGATTCTCGGATCATCTTTAAAGTCCATCATTGTACCTGGGTTTCTAATTTGGTTCTTGTCAGAAATAAGTTTGGAGAGATACAATTAGATGTTAATTTTAGCAACCTGAACTAGGATTCACATAAAGAAAATTATCCTGTGACATCTATCGAGAATATAATCCAAATGGTATCTGGGTCAGATATGTTCTCGCTATTGCATAAATGTTTTGGATACAACCAAGTTCTAGTAGTGGAACCTGACAAATTTAAAACAACATTCAAGGCTAAATAGGGTAGATTCGCTTTTAGGTGGATTCCATTTGGAATTATTAACATTTTTACTACCTTTCTGTGTTCCGAGGATTGATTGGAAAAAGTGTGGTTGTTTACTTGGATGATGTTACAGTGTAAGAAAATATTTTTAACCACCTCCTCCCACATTTACCCACTTTCACTAATTTTCCCAAGGTAAACATGAGATGAGGGTCACTTTGATAAGATTCAACCTCCTATATGTCCTTAAGGAAATGGAGTTGACAACTGCGGACCTTAATCACTTCCCTTAAGTGTTACAGGACCTCTAAGAGCTACCCAACCCCTCTAGGTGTCCAACCACTGATCTTCCTCTCTCTTTCACTGAACTAGAGCTTTAATCGCTCCCTGGACAAGGCCTCCAAGCATCTGTAAGCCTATAGTCTCTCCCATAATCCTTCTTCCTAGCGATTGTGGACTTTTCAATCAGTTGTATGCCAACGACCCCAAATTATGAGCCACTTTTTCAGGGCTAGGACTCATGCCTCTGCCTAGAACTCAGTGAAGCTTCCATAAATAATAAATAACATAGAAATAAAGCTTCTAAACCAAAAATTGAACTACATTTGACCTAACCCCTCCCAACCAAGGCAGGAATTCCATAAAACACATGGTAAAAAGGAAACCTATAGTTCATGAATGCATATTTGAACATAGGAATCTGAAACTTGCATGAGCTTTAGAAATAAGGACCAATGTCTTCTCCCAATAGCTATCATAACACCAATTAGGTCATGCATTCATTAACCAGAAATTCATTAATTAAAATGCGATAAGAACCATACTTAGATTTGTCATATAACTGTGCTTATAACCAACATATAATCAAATAGATAAAAATGATAGAACAACCATTAATCCACATAATAAAAAGTATAATTACTCATCAAGACAAAAGGAACTTAGCTCTTATTAACCATATGAGAAATCCAACCAAGTGAGGCACTTCCACATACCAGCCAACTATAGATTGGGCTGAACAATATCTTTCTTTTAGCCAATCACCCTAGTTCCATATTCCATGCATGAATATGTGATCTCATGGGATAAACCAATCCATGAAAAACCAAGGGAATCCAAATTTTAAACCACCACCACCCTCACCATGTCATTATCTCACCAAAACCAGTCCTGATATCACAAAATTAAACCAAGCTTGGATGCCTCATAGTTTCTTCACCATCCCCTGAGGAATTTTCCTATATCCACCCACCTGTTGAGGGCTTCCTAGAGAAAACCATCTCCAGCCCCAACCCTTGGAATTTTCCTGAGACCACCTCACCTAGATCCACAATCTTTTGGCAATCCAAATCTCAACCAAGAAAGAATCCCATCACACCATTTCTTTCGAAAATGGAAATTCAAGGCTAAAATCAATCTCGAAACCTAAAAAAACCCATGCCATTGACAACAAATGAACCAAATAAACACTTGCACATACCATGCATGCTAGAACTGGCTAGGGAAGCATACATGAAACCTTGTCCATCCTTTGATTTCATTATGTTTCTTTTTGCTTTCCTTCCCCTCTTGGTGCTTTTCTCCTCTATGAGACTAATTCCAACATTAAACTGACAAAAGGCACCAAAATGATGCTTTGATGTCTTTTTATTATTGATGCCTCTAATTTCTTCACCTTCCTTAATTTTTCCTTCAATTTCCTCCTCACATGCAACCTGTGACCTTTCACCTTCATTTTCTCCTATTTTCCTTTATTTTCGTAAATAAAATTTCAATAATGCCTTTTTTCCTTTTCAAATCCTTTGTCATTGCCTTTGTCAATTTCCCCTTAGCTATAATACACAACAAGTGATGCCCACTAGGATGCTTTTCCCAATATTCGTCTTCAAATATGTGTCCCATAAACTTGGTTTATTTTTTCCTTTATTAAATTTATTACATAAACTTTTAACCTAAGGTTGTTATAATATCTGAACACTTTCATTATATAAGGCAAACCTTAGAGGGATTATGAAAATATGGTAGATGTCTAAATCCAAAAAAGAGCATCTTTGGAGTGTCTAAGGGAAAACTCTTGGGACACATTATAGATAAGATTGAGAGTGGGTCAAGACTATTTCTCAAATACCCTTTCTCATGAACAAGAAATTCATGCAATCCTTCTTTGGGAAAATTAACTTTATCCAAAAAATATTTGTGATTTATGCACAGATTGTTAATACTTTACAGGAAATAATCAAGAAGGATGTGATATACAAATGGGACTGTTTTCAAGGTTAATCCTCTTGCAGATAGAGATGATCCCTCTAGCCTAATGAGTGGATCTAGCAACTTGAGAGGACTATCAAACAGACATCTTCCTCTATTATGATTCAAAAATATAACATGAGAGGAGGCTACTTACCTTTCTCTAATGCTAATCCAATTCCCTGTGTTTAAATACTCGAATGCCTTCAGTCAAGGTCTTGTTCCTACTTCTTTTGGTGCTTATGTACCTGCATAAACAAACAAGAGACAACAAAGCATACCAAAACCAATATAAAATTCAATAATAATCTATTTAGCTTATCAAGGGATGCCAAACAAATATATACATGAATATATACATTGGGAAGATGAACCAACAATTGTATTATTATTTAAAGAATTAAGGGGAAGCTTACAACCATAACCTTGATGTTGAAAGGCTCTTCTTGAGTGGTAATCCAAGTCCAAGCCAAGAAACTCTCCAAAACTCCTCCAAGTCTAATGAATGGCCTCTAGAACAAGCTCAGCGTAAGGGTGAAAATGGACATTGATCAACCATTTGGGAAAGGTAGAGGGGAATCTATATGCTAGGAGAGGGAGTTGGACCTCCTCCAAAGATAGGATTAGGCCCACATCTTAAGAAGGTAGCTCATAGGGATGAGATCAAGAGTTCAAATTAGTATGATTCTACCTCATCTATGCGAAACCACCTCCATCTCACCGCTATGGAAGCTTCTAGTTCACAAAGCTTCTCATCCTCTTTGGGAAAAATCCCTTTTTGAGACCATCACGAGTATGCGAGAGAATAGAGCGATGCCATTGTTGGATTAACAAGATGCAACAGGAGATCATCACAGTTTTGAGCTTCATAAGGGTGATGATTCTCATTTTAGGGTTTCATGAGTTATTTCTTCAGGGAAAGCTCTTGATGTTTTCCAAGCAAAGTTAAAGGAGGGATCTGAGTTGTATACATTGATGAGTATACTATATAATGATAATGTTTCAATCACTTCAGATTATGTCATGGAGAAGTGCAGGAGGCATGACAAAATATTGTGTAATAGATGCCCCCTAAAGCACGAAGGCAAAATGAGGAGAGAGGGCTAAAATGCTTTACGATCTTTGGCAAGGACAAGGATACACACTATCAGGAGACTTGAAAATTAAGGACACATATACATATACATATTTGAGATAAAGACATGAATCCACAACGTGGACGAAGCCATCCGGATGATGAATACTATATAAAGAGATCCATGGTATGGGTGTAGCCATCCATATCAAGGATCAATATAGGTATTAAGTTTCACAGTATGATCACAACCATTTGTATAGTAGAAACATGTGCACAATCATGAATAACATAAAAATCCATGCAGTTTGAGCCATAATAGACAAGACTCTAGGTCTTGCGCCTCATCCTAACCTGATCAATGTATGAATCCCATCATGCGAATAAACGTGTTGAAGTTGAACATGCTAAAAAACCACTTGATTATCTGATTGTTAACAAGTACGAGAGAAACTACCAATAATGACAATGGCCCTCAAGGTACAACAGTACAATCCGTGAATGTGATAATGAAGTTGATGTCGAACACCTATGGAATCATCTAATCAAAGGCTAATGATGAAGAACTCTTGTAGGATTGGAAGAACTGACCATTAAGGCGCGCCAGCTCTAAGATATTGAAAGGGAGTTCCTAAGTCATCTTCCTGGATATGAGCTGAAGTCGACAAGAAGTGACTTGTCAAAGGAGGACAATGATGAATCCTTCATCATCGACATGGAACAAGGAATAAAATGGAACAATATTTAGGATTGTAGCAATGACTCAAACAATGTATAGGTAAATAACTGCATATTGAAATTCTCTTGAACATATTGGCAACACGACTCCATAGTGTGGCAGCATATGACTCAACGTGGGACTAAAGGTCATGATGACATTGCGAAATAGTCAAATAAGAGGCAAGACGGATTACCCAAGCCTGGGATAACAAGTGATTAAGTGAGGATATCCCAAACTCAACATGAGAGTAGAAAAGTGCCATGTTTAAGAGCGACATATTTCTTATACAAATGATGTTTCATCTTCATTTTCCCTTGCTATTTCTAGCAAGTACCCCAATTATTTTTATCTCAATCTTGAAGGGGATAACATATTCTTGTCACGTAAGTTAATTCTTCCAATGAATCCATCCTAGTAAGTTTTATGCGCCCCAGGAAGGAGAAGCTCGGTCTCATCACGGTGACAAGAATTTCTTCGTAAAATTTTAACGAGTTCGACAGAAGAATAACTCGACTTCTTTTTCATGTTTAGAGGGTTTGAAAAAGAAATGAAAAAGAAAATTGCATCATGTCTCTTTTTGTAATTTGTCCCTCGAACCTAAAAAGGTAGAAAACAATATCCAAGGGATCTCTCGACCATGTCGACCAAGGTGTACCTTTTTTGTAAATGGTCAGTCTCATCCCAAAGAAGGGGTAAACATATACTAAGCTGACACCAATTCATTTACTTTAATGATTTCGAAATGAAAAGTACTTGAAAAACCTTTTCAATTTTCAAGAGTGAGAAAAGAGTTGAAGGATGACTCTAGGGGGGTTCCTTTTTTGTTTATTTATGGAGTCTGAAAAAGAAATAAAATAGAACTCCAAAAATTGGTCAATAATGATCACTGTTTGCATCGAAGGCCCCTGTAACTATACATGAAATGCACCCATCACTGATATTGAGAAAATATTAAAATATTACAAAAATATTTGACAAAATGACTTTCAAAACGTATAAATAAGCAAAAGTAATTTCATTTTTTACCATTTTACCAAATTGAGCTCTAAAAGTGATTCTGTGCCCTAATTTCCTTGATTTTCTAGTGGTTGCTGCGAGAGAATCGGGATACCATTGTACGAACCGTCTGTGACAAGTAATAGCCTCATCCATGCTCTTGCATTTCATTACCTTTATATGCTATTTTAATGGTAGATTTCAAGTTTAAAAAGAGGATTTTTAAAAATTAGGTCATTGGCGACCATCGAAGGTATGGTCATCGAACCCATGATGGTCGCTCTAGAGCTCAAAAATCTCACATGATGCCATCGCACTATTTTTGAAAAATAGGTGCGATGGCACCGAGAGCGATTTTTAGAAATAAAAACTCATTTTTAAAGAAAAAAATATTGATTTTTTCCATGGAAAAATCACTAAAATGTGTTTATAGGTTGTTTGCAGGAGAAAAGTGGTCATAGAATGGAAAGAAGGAGGCCATGAGGCCGAGAATCACCAAGCATCTCAGGATATGGCATGTATAAATGCTTTGAGGGATTGTGGCCTATTGAAATTCTTTCAAACCACAAGGCTGAGGGCAAAGATAGAGTTATTGCCTTATCTGATCAGCCTTTGGGATGTAGATCACAAGATCTTCATCATCAAAGGGCAGGAGCTGGAACTAGAAGAAATGTACATTTACTTCATTATGGGATTGTCCCATCGAGGGGAAGCCATTCAACTCTTTGGATCCTGGCAAGGAGGTGAAAGTACTAGGAGTCTAGTCCATAGATATTGTCCTGGTGCTGAGATAATGAACAGAGGCAAGGTAAAAATTGCAACTATCACCAATAACCTCATTCTGAGAACAATATTGTTCACCATGCACGTGTATCTTGCACGCAAGTTCTTCATAAGGCTGCCAAGTCTCATTTCCAATACACTATTACTTGTTTGACTCCCACCATTTTCAACTGGTGTGGAGGTATTTTGGCGAACATGAAGTGCCAACTAACGAAGGGAAAGCATGGACACCTAAAGCAGTTCAGGTTTTATTCCATAATAGTGACCTTCTTTTTGGAGAAAATACCACTCTTTTGGTACCAGTGGACAAAAGTACCACATCCTACCCCCTGAGATCCGAGGCTCATGAGATGGGGCCAGCTCATGCCTCAAGGAGGCATGAGCCAACATATGCACTACGCTTCACAATTATTTGCATGTCTTGAACACTAATTACTTATGGGGGATGACTATGCTTATGACGGCATGGATTTCAGAGGGGATCTAGGTCAACCTCTGCCACCAAGCAAGCAGTGGAACGATGCAGGTAAAAACTTGTTTTCTGGATTTTTTCAAGTTTTTATCATTTTTATGAGAATTTGATATAAGATTCAATTTACAATGAATGTGCAGATGTGGGACTAGAAAGACTGTCATGCATGTCACCGATAGCATGATGAGTTACCTATCAGTAAGCCAAAAGAGCTAAGAAAAGCATTAAATGGCAATCTTTTTTGTGCTTCCCAACAGTACACTGAAGCATAGTAATAAAAACCTTATTGACTACTTCAACTTGGCCATTGGCCTATGAATAATATGAAATCGAGTTATCATGTCGAAGGCCCAACTGAGCAGTTAACTCTGCCATCATGTGCTGATGAAAATGTGATCCATGGTAAGTCATGATAGCTTGAGAACATAAAAACATGCTATAATGTGGTTAAAAAGGAACTACGCGGTACTAATACCGTCAACATTATATGTAGGTGTCATATCGGCCCATTTTGTAAAATAGTCGATAGCGACGATGATATAACCATTCCCCCTGGTTGAACAAGGGTTACATGTCATGAAATCAATGCCCCATTTTGAAAATGGGCCAGTGGTAATTACTGGGTGTAGGGAGGCGGGAGGGGCGCGCTATTTTCCATTGAAAATATGGCATTTGTGGCATTTTTGGACAGCTAGAATGCAATCTTTGAAGATAGTAGGCTAGAAATAATTAACATGAAGGATCTTCTGAGCAGTGGAAAATCAAGACACGTGACTACCATAGGCACCAGAGTGGAAATCATTTAGGACCCGCTTAGCTTCTTCAAGGGTGAGACATTTGTGGAGGATAGAGTCCACATCGACTCGATACAAGGTATCACTAAGGATCCGATAGGGTTGGGACTGATGCTAGATTTGGCGTTGGTCTAAGCAAGACAAATCAGATCAGAAGGTCTAGGTTTCAAGATAAAAAATAATATCTACATACTAGGGGTTAAGAGTGTTGATCAGAAATAGTGTTTCATCAGGTATCTGTAAAGTAAAATAAGTTGGGGTGTTGGCAGATGGAAGAACCCAGATTAACTCGGCAAAGATGAACGATTTCTTTGATTTGGCAGCAGTGAATTCCAAATCAAACTTTTTAGGATGAAAATCCATTTGGATTATTTCCCCCCTATTAACTGACGAATCAATATATAAGTCACGGGGTTGCAATCAGAAATTATAGTGGTTTCCTTAAAAGGATATAGTGGTGAAACCTTTTGATGACATGAACCGCTGCCAAAGCAAGCTTCTAGACATGAGCATAACGAGACTCAGTATCAAGAATATTCTGACTCAGATAATAAACCACGTGCTCGTTTCCATCATCATCATCCTAAACTAACACCATAGCAATAGTGTTATCAGTTGCAGCCAAATACAAGAAATAATCGCAGCAATAATCGGGGGGATGGAGTAAAGGAGCACTAAACAGAGCTTTCTTTAAATCATTGAAGGATTCTTGAGAAGATTCATCCCAAATAAAAGGAATCCCATTCTTAAGTAAGTGAGTATAACATTTGGCAAGTTCAGTGTAATTTGGGATAAATCGATGGAGAAAAATAGCTTTTCCTTGCAAGCTCTGCAATTATAGCAGTGATGAAGGAGTGGGTAGATTGACTATGGCCTCAACTTTCAAAGGATCAATCATGATCCCTTCACGAGACACGACAAAACCTAAGAGCTGGTTGAAATTGACCCAAAACACACATTTGTTTGGATTCAGCTAGATATTATAATGCCGACATCGTAAAAAGATGGCTCTTAAGTGATCTGGATGGTCACAACGATTAGCCGAATGAGCAGGAAAATCGTCGAGGTACAACTGAAAAATGTCAAATGTCATGGAATGCATAGGATATTTCTCACTGAAAAGAGGCACCAACATTCTTTAGACCAAAAGGAAAATTTTTGTAAGTGAAGGTACCCCAAGGATAGGTAAAGGTTGTTTTATGCTGATCGACAGGTGAAATGTTAATCTGGTTATAGCTAGAAAATCTATCCATGAAAGAAAAAATCTTGCTCCCAGCACATTCATCGATGATTTGGTCAATAAAGGGAGTAGGATAATTGTCTTTTGTACATGTGCGATTGATATCATGGTAACAATCACAAACACGTATCTTGCCTTGCTTTTTGGCAATAGGGATGATATTAGATATCCAATCCATCAATGGAATAGGATACATGAAACCTGCTTTCAAAAGCTTCTCTACCTCTGCTTTGATAGCATCAACCTTTCAAGGGTGCAGAGGGCAAAGCTACTGTCGAATAGGCTTAGCACCAAGATATGTCAGGATCTCACGCACCACTATGGTTGGATCAATACCAAGCATCTCCTCGTATGACCAAGTGAAAACATCTCGGAATTCTTTAAAAAAATGAGTATAGATATTGATCTCATATGGAGAGTAAGAAACCCCAATATGGATGTTCTCGACAATTCTCAATTTAATGGAAATGTCAATAGGCATCATAACAGTGATGTTTCCCATATTACCCTCCGATAAAATTTCATCTACCCAAACAAACATTCGAAATGGAGGTGTAAAAGGATGAGAAACATACACTTCAGGACAAGAAGGCATCTCATCAAGGTGGGGGATAAAGGAAGAACGATGATGTAGATTGTTCCATGGAACTTCCTCTAGAGGTATGGCCTCCACGATACTCTCATTATTGGGGAATGTCTCATTCAAAGGATTCAAAGAATCCCAAGAACTAAGCCAAGGGGATGGCACATAAGTATCCAGGTTTACACTAAAGACAACATAACTTTCTGAAGCAACCATCAAAGCTAAAACAATTTCTTGATAATTGACCTCCAATGGACTTAAATGCACAACAATGCCAAAAGAGTCAATTTGATATTCAGAAGGGATAATCCAAGGATCCGTGGAATCCGAGATCATATTAACTGAATGAACATGCGAAGGTGGGGGAGTAAAGGTACCCATTAAAGTGAAGTCTTTGAAAATACCAGCACCCACGCTCTCATAAGGAATCTTAGTATTGCCCACATAAGGAACATTACCACTAGACGAACCAGAAGAAAAGAAAGAAAGTTGATCAACCGTGATGATTGACCCTTCATGAGGAAAAAAAAGTACGTGGAACAAAGAAGACACTACAAAAAACATGGCGTGGGTCTAGCTTCACCTGAGAAGAAGGTTGTAGTTGAGATTGGCATCTACAACTTCTACTTATAATTCAACAGTCTTGCCTTCCAATGTAATTGGTAAGTTCGTGAGAATACCATAAGGTTGCTAACCTTTTTCGTCAAAGGCTTCCAAGGTGCTCGGATATTGGTTAAGAGGAGGAGATCCAATGGCTTTCCAACATGAAACTGACATGATGTAGGTCAAAGCACCTTCATCAATAACCGTTTGATGAATCATCTTTCCTTTTATAAGCACTTGGATTAGAAATGTGATCTAATGAGGAAGATGAGGTAAATGATTCTCTAGATTGAAAGTAATCATAAATGAATCAGAAGGATCGATAACACATATATCAGACAACAACGATTTCTGCTACGTTGGACAGGATTGAAGAACCTCCAAGGCATACATCACTGAAGGTCCCTAAGCTAAATCCTTAATAATATTGTAATGTTGTGCATCTATGGCATTTAGATTGAAAGATGGCTTTCGAAGAACACCTTTAGGGGGTGGTCGAATGATGGACTCACCGTTAGGAAGCTTGATATGGAGCAGACCAAAAGAAGACATAGTAGAAGTAAAAGGAGCATCATGGGCTTCTTTCTCCATATTTTGTTTAGATGTATCTTGATAGTCATTGGTTTGAGTAGCCATCGAGATAGGTGGCGCACCTTGCATCATGAATACTTGGGAACCTAAGGAAGTAGAAGACTGAGGTTGTTCTACCAATTGGGTTTTTTGTAATGAAAAAGGTTCTTTTAAGAGAGTAGGAGTCCCTTTTAGCAAGTGATTAACTTCAGATCGTCAGGAACAATCTTTAGTGTCATGATCCTCCTCACAGACGAGGAAAGGATATTTTGGCTTTCTGCGAGAAGCATTATCAACAAAAGGTTTAGGTGGGTCCCATTTTGGAGCATCGCCTTTGGCCTTACCTTTGCCCTTCTTTTTACCTTTGGAGGATTTACTTTTTGTGGTAGACTGGACAACATGTAATACAGAGATTTTACCAGGAATGGATGAATTCTTAGAGGGATTATTGGAACCAATATTCAAGACCATTTTCTACTTCGAAGAAGCTTTCGTGGGAGTCTAAGACACAAAACCAATCACACCATCAACAGGTGGTGTATCCAGAGACTTCGATGTTGTCAGATATGATGATGGTCTTGGAGAATCGGGTAACATCTCATATAATGTGCCAGATTGTGAATAGACAAGGTCTAAATACTAAGCATGAGCAATAGATTTTTGTTCGGTAACACATCGACCCATGGCTATGTCCTTAGAAATATTGCAGATGAATGATTTTGTGGACCATTATATCAACAAATCATCAGCAACTTTAAACTTGATGAGGTGATGCTTATGTTTCCATTCATGGATATGATCAGAGATGTGGGTCGCAGTGTCTTGCTTTAGTGATGTAAGAAGATGGGTGTCAGTTTCATAGAGAACTGACAGCTGGAAATGAGTAAGAAAAGCCATAGTAAGAGAATTGAAGTCACCATAGGTACCTCGAGGCAATTCGATGCATCACTTGGTGGCATCACCTATGAGTGTTCTTTGAAAGATTTAAAGAAGGATAGAATCATTGATGTATGAATTGGAGGAACACCAGAGGTGATATGTCATCACATGGGCTTGCAGATCCTCCTTTGTTTTTCCCTGAAATTCGGGGTGATCGCTCGAAATCTTCGATGGAACTGGAGGCTAGTATGGAAAATGAAGAATAGGATCATTCATGAGCCTGGAAACATTGGGGAGTTACAATGTAGCCAAGAAAGGTAATTTTGTGTTAAATGATATATAGGGCTTTTGAGGAGACCCAAACTGCGGAGTCCATCCTTGATGGTAAGGATTTTTCCCCAACAATGGTGGATTTTGTGCATATGGAATCTGATTTTGTCCCCACTGAGGGTTACCTTGCACATAAGGAGGATTCTATCCTAGGCAGGTTTGATACTACCCACCCATAGGTTGTTAATGAGCATTGTATGCAACATATGGGCTATAAGGTTTTTGAACCTACTAACCCTGGACGTAAGGATTTTGAACCTATTGATGCAGGGAATGACATTGACCTTGCAAAGGCTAACCTTGCTGATATGCATATAAGGCTTGCTGTTGTGAAGGCTGACCTTGTTGTTGCAAAGGTTAGCTTTGCTACTGTAAAGGTTGGCTCTGCGGATGCAAAGGCTGCCCTTGTGACAACAAAGGTTGGGAGGACTGTTGTAAAAACTATGTCTATTGCTGCAAAGGTTGTTGTGATTGTTGCAAAGGTTTCCCTTGTAGTTTTAATATTTTTCCTTGATGTTGTAATTTTTTCCCTTGCTGCCGCAAATATTGCCCTGGCTGCTGCAAAGGTTTCCTATGCTGCTACAAAGGTTTTCCTTGATCTAGACAGTTCCTGGGGTGATACCCTGAGGGTATTGATAGTTCCTGAACTAGATCTGGCCATATCAACTAGGCACAGTGAATTGGCCAGGTTAAACATAAGGCCCAACTTGAGGAATGTAAGGTAGATTTACCATAGATTGACAACCATATGGGACATAAGCTAGTTGAAATGGGACCTGAGGCATATATGGTTGTTGGTAATGGGCATTACCTAACCTGGATGGACCAATAGGGTTAGGAATAGTGCCATAAAAGGGTTGATTCATTCCAAGCATGTGAGTTTGTAATCCACTCACACTGGTTTTGCCAGACATCACGGGGATATTTTGATCTTTCCCCTCAGGCGATGGCATAGTCTGATCACTCATTGGAGGGGTAGAATAACTTATTGAGACCTAACGTGAGACTGTTTGTTGAACCGGAAGAGTTGGCCGAAACAACAAGATAGGTTGAGATAGAATGGTAGGTTGAACCGAAACTGAAGTGACTGTAGTTTGTACAATCAGTCGAGAGGTCATTTTCTGAATGAACGGACCTAATGTAGGCATAGCACCAGAAGACCAGATGGGGTTCTAATACAATGACGAGGCACTAGGAGTGCTCGAAACAAACTGAGCTAGTGAGGTATAACCATGCGGGAATATGGTCTCACTAAACTTAGGATAAGAGAGAGGTGAGACTCTTCCCGTAAAAGGGAAACCTTCTGGAGGGAACTCATATCCCTGGTCATCATCTATGTGAGGAGTGTGTGTAGGAGAAACTTCTGAATCACCTAGAGAGGAGACTGGGATCTCGCCTTTTGACTCCATGGATGGAAACAACTGGAGATGAGGAACCAAATATGTCTGAGGAGATAACTCCAAAGAAATACCAAGTCGATCATATGGAATGTACTGACACTGTGGAGATATCACAACAATATCGAACAATGGGTTTGGTGGATAAACAACCAGTCTTGGTGGAATTTCTAGAGTCTATGGACTCTCGGGTGTTTGGAAGGGATTATCAAAGGAATAAGATTCTTGTGGTGACCAAGAATTGGATGGAGGTGGGCGAGAAGAAAAAGGTTGGATGCTCAAAACAATTCCATGTTCAACACCTTGATCCTCAAGTGACTGAGGAAGTTACGGATGAACTCCTTCGAAAGACCCTTCAGTATTAGACAATGAAGGGGAACTATGAGATGGACTCAATCATTCAGTCACGATGGCTTCCCCTCAACCAAAAAAGGGAAAGGAAACAAATTGATTAAGGCTTTAAAAATCTTGAAATTGATAGGGAATTACACCATTTGGTCTAAGAAGCAACTGCTTGGGATGCCATGTTTACCATGGGTAGTTATATTTTAGAAACAAAAGCAATGCCTTTTCATCTTTTAAGAGCCAAGAAAAGGGAAAAAAGGTGACTCTAGTTTCTTTCAATATTTTTACAAGCATGGAAGGAGAAGTTTCTTGATGACCTCTTCAAATTTAAAGAGTAAAAAAAGATCAAATGACTACTCTAGTGAATCTAGGTAAAAGGAGTACCAAGTAACCGTGAACTAGAATATACACATCATTGAATGAATTGACCAAGGACTTGATGTATGTGTAGGAAATCTCCCCGAACGTTGTGTTTGGTGTATCACGTTTACAGGGTGTTAGACTTAGCTTCCTATGGATAAAGGATTTCAACCTAGAGGGGTCTCCCTTTATATATGCGATGGTACATGGAGCGCAAGTCCATCCTAATGCTATCTAATGTCGAAGCTAATGACAAACACTAAGTTTTAAAGACATCATAACACATCTCTAACCTAGACCACTAGATATGATAGTTAATGTTTCAAATGATCCTTAGGTTAATTGATAGATTTTAAAGTTTATCTTGTAATTATGTCTCAATTTCAAGGCCTTAACAATTTTTTTTCTCCTAATATGCAAACTAGATGATGGAATGAAATCTTTCAATTCAATGAAGGCTAGCTATGTAGGGAAGAAAAACACTCAAATCATGCATTAAAACAAATGAAATATGCATCTATGACCATCTTGAAATGAAAAATGAAAAATATGAAATCAAATCCTTCATATGATAAGCAAATGCCATGCCAAATCTTAAAGAACAATCTCTAAGATATAATGATGATTTTTCTTTTCTCTTTTCAAGATGCAACAAATGTAATATAGTGCAAAGGGAAAGAGAATATAGGCAAACCAAGAAGTATGAAAATCACTTTCACATCAATTATTTGAATTCAACGAAAAATGTTCCAAAAACTAAGAAAATAATTTCACTTTCAATTTCAGTTTGGAACATAAACAACTTCAAAGAAAACATTTCCTTTTGATCCAATGAGATGACTGAATTTTAATCTATCATTCATCTAATGAAGCTTAAGCAACTTTCACTATATCCTCTAATGAAAAAAACTTAAGTCACAAGAAGCAAAAGTAATATGCAAACATGTCTGAACACACAAATAATTTTGAACACAAGCAAACAATCTGTGATCAGTAAGACTGATGAGTGTACTAAGGTTGACCTAGAAGATGTAGAACCCTAAAGGATAATCAAAATTCAAAGACACCCAATCCAAGTCAAAAGGTGGTTGCAAGCAGACAATGAGAGAGCCAATGAATAAACGCACTAGTAAATCACAAGGAGAAGACAACTGAAACTGAAAATCACAGAGAAAACACTAAATTTCTAAGTTTTTTGCAATCATCGTACTTTTCAACAATAAAGTAGCGATCATCGCTATTGTAACTAAAAAACCCATGATATCATCATGACTGTCAGGCTCATATCTGCGATCGTTGAGGAAAAGGGCAAAGAAATCTAAAATTTTCAAAAACAACTCAAGCTAACAAGCTTCATACATCTACCATGTAATGACACTGACTGAAAGCAAGCAATGAAGTCTAAAAATCAATCGTTGACCAAACTAGTCAAAAAACACGATGAAGGAGAGGAAGGGAAAGGTCATAGGGTCCTTATTGGAGTCGCCATTTTGTTGTCAAGGCTAATCCTCTCTGTAGACAAATACGACCCCTCTAGCCCAATGAGTGGGTCTAGCAACTTGAGAGGAAAATAAACTAAACATCTTCCTAGATTATGATTCAAAAATAGAACAAGAGAGGAGGCCTACCTTGCTCTGATGCTAATCCGATTCTCTATTGAAATCCTTGAACTGCTTGTGTCAAGTTTTTATTCCTTCTTCTTTTAGCACTTATGTACCTACACAAACAACCAAGAGGAAAAAAAACATACCAAAACCAATAGAAAATCCAATAAATCTATTTAGCTGATCAAGGAATGCAAAAAAAATACATACATGAAGATATATATTGGGAAAATGAACTAGAACTTGTATTATTATTTAAAGAATGAAGGGGAAGATTACAACCATAGCCTTGATGTTGAAAGGCTCTCCTTGAGTGGTAATCCAAGTTCAAGCCAAGAAACTCTCCAACACTCCTTCTCCAAGTCTAATGAATGGCCTTTAGCACAAGCTCAACATAAGGGTGCAAATGGAAATTGATCAACCATTTGGGAAAGGTAGAGGGGAAATTTACAGGTTGGTTTCCCTCTCCAAATGTGTAGTTATGGTCATCCCTACCTTACCCTGTGTACTGGGAAATCATAGTGGAAAGTGGATCCTCTTTTATACCCTTGTTGTGATCAATTGTGAAATCCCTTAAGCCTCTCTCTCATCCATTGTGTATTACACAGTTGTAATTCCCACCCATGCCTCATTTCCTCCTAAACTTCCCAATTGTGCAATATCTAACCAACCTTTTCCATGGATATAGTGCATTATGCAGTCATAGTTCCTAGTCCCTTACTCCCTACCTCTTACTTCTATGCACTGCACTCAAGAAGGCCTTTTACCTTAATCTTGCATATTGTCCCATCACAATTAGCATTTTTCCTGAAGAGCAAGGTATACTAGGTGATTTCGAGAATGATATCATCTTGTCATGGGTCAACTTCATTTTCAAGTGTTATTGTTTGAACATGGTGGGATGATGCTCAAGGAGGACATCAAGGAGATGTTGCAAAGACACTTGTGGAGATGAAACATAAAGAAACCATCAAACAAAGAGATAAAGGAAAACTATATTACAACATACATATAGAGATAAAGATGACATGGAAGACTCCAATACTATGGGAAACCCATTTAGAGGATGAATATGAAGTACAAGAAAGATGTATTATGAAGAATTGAAGAAAACGACAAAGAAAAGAGATTGGAATAAATACAATTAAGTCTTGTGTCACAATCACCAAAACATGGCTTCTCAAAGTGTCACCATAATAGTCATATGTTGTTATTGTATTTTTCCACAATTTGTGGAATGTAATATGTATTTTTAAAATAATTAGAAGATGTAAAATGTGTGGAAGCCCAAGGGTTACACATGTAATGTGAAAAGTCACTAGAAATATATATTCATGTAGAATCTCAAAGATCACATAGAACTTAGAAAAGTCACATGGAATCTCAAGAGTCATGAGGGAGTCCAAAAGTCATAAGGGAGGTGGAAATTCAGCTCATTTGTTATAAATACACCCTCTGATCTGAATTGGATCCATGAAAATTATCAAGAGTTCTATGACTGTATCAAATCATGACAGACTTCAAAAACTTGTGAACAAGGAGCTATCAGGAAGAGCTCTAGACAGTGGCAGTTTGTAGCCAGCAAGGAATGATGGGGACCTCAATCAAAGCGCATTGACTGAGGCCCATGGAGACTGCGCAGGACACAAACTAGCAATTGGGAGATCCAGATCAGAAAATGGAGGCAAAGCACTAATCGCGCATCACTGGGCAAAACCCCTCGAAAAGGAATGGCCCTGAGCGCTTAGTCACAAGGGAAGCCAAAAACGGTGGGAAAAGTGCTAAACTGAAAGGCGGGTCCTGCGCTCCAAAACCGGCAGAATATTAGAGGCATTTTAGGTGGTAAGAAGATTTGGTAGGGGAACGAGCGATTCCATATGTTAATTGACACGTGTCTGATGGATGAGAGAGAAAACTTCTCTCATCATGGTCTAATGTTCAAGCAAGTAAACCGCGCGATAAGAGTGATAATCGTGGGATCTAGATGCCCCAGATCTAACAGCAGAGATTGTGCCCAATGGGAAACCGGATTCGACAAGAGAAAATAAGCTACGACATATGGAATTTGAAGTTCGATTTGATTGCTGAGTTGGCAGATGAATCATTACACAACGTAACCAAAATACCGAACCATTTGAGGAAGAGCTGGTGCAATTCGTGAGAGGACAAGTGGCTACTTCCCTGTGAGATGTTACATAGTGGCGATGACACAAAGGTAGGGAATTCCAAGTGGGGAGCACCAGGTGATCCAAAGAGGAAGAAGAGGAAGCGAACAGTCAAGGATGTATTGGCTTTAAGACATGAACATATAGAGTAGGGACAAGCGAGACAAAAGACAAGATAGGAGACAGTGAGATAGAAGAGACAGAAGTAGAGAATAGAGAGTTGAGTTGATTTGCAAAGTTAAGTTAGCATTGAGCAGACAGAACCAGGCTTGAGAGGTTCAGGCGATCCTTGTGAGGATATCTGTTGGGAATTGAGTACCAAATTAGACTCATCCCATTAAGACTAGTTGAGGTCAAGACTTAGTAAGTGGGATCAGTGCACTCTAGTGGCTTGGGGAATCCAAAAACCACCCTACTAAGCATCATTTGTTCCAAGAGACTCAGATTGAGCTCCTCCTTGTAAAAACTCTGCTTAAAGACACAATAAAAGAAGGCTACCACTTAAAGTTGGATCAGAGACATAGCCCAGGAGGATTAGGTGAACTCCTTGTTAAATTTTGTTGTGTTCTATTTTGCTTTCTATGTTTTTCTTACTGTTTTCCAGTGTCTATTTATTTTGCAATATTATTGGTTCGTTGCCTAAGATAATATAGACACATACACCATCACATGAGTTTGTAATACCCTCATTCATTAATAAATAAACTGAGATCACTCACGAGTGATTTTTAGATCAAGTGGTATCATAGCTTTAGGCTCTTAAGGTTAGACAAGCTTGTGCGGGATTTAGCTGTTGAATGTGTTAGTGTCAGTCTTTCCATCCTTCCTCCGGTGATCAAATATGCTCTTACAAAGTGATTTTGAAGTGTCAAGGTCAAATTTTGTCATTTCAAAGAGTTTTCAAGCAACATTTGGTCACTAGGCATTAGGTCTAGGGTTTGTTTTCACTCCTTCTAAAGTTGCCCAAATGTCAGTCGATGTCATCATTCAGCTGAGTCTATCATCATTCATAGGGTTTTCATTATCATGTCAGTGTCTAATGAGTCATTTTACATCTTGTTCATGCTTCAGTTGTGCCTTGGCAAGTTCATTTCCCTCTCCTAGGGTTTTGAAGGCAATTTCTCTTGGACGATCAAATCATCGGCAAAACTTGTTTCCTGATGTTCATACACCTTCCCCTATCCTTAAATTACCTTATCAAACACTTCCCATCCCTTAGATCCGCCAAATTCCACATTTTTCCACAAACCCTAGTTTCTAGCTACAACCTGGCAATTTTCTAGGTTCGGCCTGTGTTTTTCCCTTTTGGACCCTTTCCCCTCACTCAATCTCTGAGATTCCACTTTCCCCTACTTCCTAACATCCCTCCCCACTCCCAAAAATTTCCCCAAGAATTTAGAAGCCCCGTATCCCCTTCATTTAACTTCATTTCGACAAAATTCCTTGTTTCACACATCGGGGCAAGTTTCACTCAAATGATGTTTCAGAGCGGTCAAAGATGAATTTTAGAAAATTGAGAGCGGTTTTTGTCCAAAACATCCCAAAGAAAAAAACCCTCCTTCACTCTTTACACAGGTGTCATGGTTTGAGAGAAATGTCAAGAATTTCGTTGCCTCAGAAGAATCAAAGACACCTCTGAAGTGACCTTGGAAAAATCAAGTTTTATCTTAGCTTGGTTCACCAAATGATTTTCTTTATGGGTAAAATGATAACTAGACACAAATATATTTCTAATGAGCTATCATGAGCTCAATTTGGGGTTTAGGAAGGCATTCAAACGTTGACTGCAACAACACTCTTCCTTGAGGCAGTCTCATTTGGTAATTTTTGACCAGTCTTGGGAGATTTGATTTATGATAGTTCAAATCAACTCGCCATTAAAAAATTCCAATTGGGTTAGAAATTAGGCTCAAAGACCTTTCCAACGAGCCCACTTTTGCTCAATTCTGACACCGGGAAGGCCTTCAAACAGAGTGACAATGTGCGAGACCCGTTCAAGGTGGTGTGCGACCCGTTGGGTGGTGCGAGACCCGTCCAGCACCCCTCCACAGTGCAAAAATACGTGCGTGACCCGTTGGGAGGTGTGCGACCCGTTGAGCTATTTCTTGCAAACTTGTTTTAAATTTGCTCAATCTCTCTCCAAGCTATCAAATCTTTTGAGGTAGGTGTTCTAAATATGGAATGGTTGCTTATTATGATTGGTGGATAGCATAAACATGTTTTAAAGATCAAATGGTGCAAGAGAAACCACTTCATGTGACTGCATTGTTAATGTTCAAGAGTGCTAGGGTTTGTGTTGTTTCAAGGTATTTCCCTTGGTAAATTGTTTCCCTGCCTCCCTTCTTACTCATATTTGCATTCATATCTATCTTCCCATACTATTTCATAAATAAAATACAAACCCTCCCTTCTCCCTAATAACTAAAAGTGCAAACCCTACCCCTCTCCCAAAGCATCAAAACTCAAACCATAATCTTGCTGCACCATATGCATGTGTAAACACTTGAAGTTGTGGGTGAACATGTAAAGAGTTTTGTAGATATGTTTCCTTATCCTCCCCTGTTAATGCATGTGTTCATTTTCCCATATATTCACTTTCCTTACATGTATTCCTATATGCAATAATGATTTGCAATGTTTTCCTTAAATTCCCTGTTATATTTATATATTCCCAATTCCTTGAACAAAGGTCCCTCCCCTAACATTTCCCTCATGTTCTTGTCCCCTTGAAACAACATAGAATTCAATACTTTTTACAGGTAGAAACAATAGTACATTTTGTCCACTCTGCTCCTCAAACGTGTCAGAAACCGAAACATATGAGCAAAGTGATGACCAAGCATCAGTGTCAGAGGTTGAGGTACAGAGGAGGTCACATAGAGGTGAAAAAGGTGGTCATCATAAGAGAGAGGAGCTCACCTCTTTGACCGATTTGCGGAGGTGGATTTTACAAGGCAAAAATGAAAGTGTTTCAAAGGCAGTTGACCGAGGCTCTTAGGCGGAAGAAAATGACCAATCCACTCCGTATATTGGCGGAGGCATCCCTCAAAGATCATGGCACTCACTAGCATCAGCTACAGCACAAATCCCAAATTTTTTTGAGAATTTTGGGTAATTTTTGGAATTTTTTTGGAAATTTACAGGTTTTGGCTTCTCAATGGGTCTCAACCCCGGTGAGACCCTTTGTCATCGTAGCTCTTTTTGGCGAAAACTCAGCATTTTTGGATTTGGCATGAAAATTTACACTTTCTCATCCATTAGTAAGAAATTTCATCAAGTTTTGGGCCCCAAGAAGGTCAAAATACATGCAAAATTTGACTTTCTGCCCCATTTTTGAGTTGCAGAAACAAGTCTTGGGAGAATTAAGTTTTGACAGGGCAAATGACCTCCAAATTAACAAAATTCCAGTTGGGTTGGAAAGTAGACTCGCAGACCTTTCCATTGAGCTATCCTGCAGCCAATTGTGATACCGGGAAGGCCTCAAAACAGAGCTGCAACGGTGTGCGACCCGTTGAGAAAAGGTGTGCGACCCGTTGAGGAAATGTTGCCAGATTTGACCAGTTCAGCCCAGAAAACGCAGTTTGGCTCCAGTTTGACTTTTTGGGGTGAAAGATGATTATCTTTGATGTAATTATGGAAACTCTAAGACACTTTTACTCTTGTGTAACACTTCTAAAAGATTCATTCATGTAAATGGTAAAAATTGAATACATGAACTGATTTCCAAGTTTATAGAAGCAAGTTGTTTTGACTGCCTATTTTGTAGTGCTTAGTTTAGAAGTTGTTCAAACTGCTCCTAGAAGGATGAGATCGACCCCTAGAGGCAAGGAAAGAGGTTAGCTTGCCTATATTATGTATTTTCTTAGTCATTTTGAGGGGTTGGAAGGTTGGACTCTTGAGAGAGCAGTAGCTCATTGTACTATCTCTTGTATCTCTGCAATTTTTGGCAAGGAAGACCAGGGTTTTGCAGTCATCTTTGGGATTCTTGTGGACTCATGTGTTGATGGTGTGTTTCTTCAGCCATTGTAAGCTTTGTTATGTGTTTCATTTTCCTTCTATACTTCTGCATATTAAACAAATGAAGTGATAAAGTAAGAATTCATGCTTGTCACGCTCTGCTTTTAAGTTTGTTTAATTTTGATGTTTTCTACTGTTTAAAGAGAATTCAAATTCATTGTTTGCTCTCTTTATACTTCTCTCTTTCATTCTTGACCATTCACTTCAGTCAAAGACATCAGCACGGTCAAATATGCTCTTACAAAGTGATTTTGAAGTGTCAAGGTCAAATTTTGTCATTTCAAAGAGTTTTCAAGCAAAATTTGGTCACTAGGCATTAGGTCTAGGGTTTGTTTTCACTCCTTCTAAATTTGCCCAAATGTTAGTCTATGTCATCATTCAGCTGAGTCTATCATCATTCATAGGGTTGTCATTATCATGTCAGTGTCTAATGATTCATTTTACACCTTGTTCATGCTTCAGTTGTGCTTTGGCAAGTTCATTTCCCTCTCCTAGGGTTTTGAAGGAAATTTCTTTTGGACGGTTAAATCATCAGAAAAACTTGTTTCCTGATGTTCATACAGCTTCCCATATCCTTAAATTACCTTATCAAACACTTCCCATCCCTTAGATCCGCCAAATTCCGCATTTTTCCACAAACCCTAGTTTCTAGCTACAATTTGGCAATTTTCTAGGTTGGGCCTATGTTTTTCCCTTTTGGACCCTTTCCCCTCACTCAATCTCTGAGTTTCCACTTTCCCCTGCTTCCTAACATCCCTCCCCACTCCCAAAAATTTCCCCAAGAATTTAGAAGCCCCCTATCTCCTTCATTTCGCTTCATTTCGAAAAAAATCCTTGTTTCACACATCGGGGCAAGTTTCACTCAAATGATGTTTTAGAGCAGTCAAAGATGAATTTTGGAAACTTGAGAGAGGTTGTTTTCCACAGCATGCCAAAGAAAAAAAACCTCCTTCACTTTTTACACAGGTGTCATGGTTTGAGAGAAATGTCAAGAATTTCGTTGCCTCAGGAGAATCAAAGACACCTCTGAAGTGACCTTGCGAAAATCACGGTTTCTCTTAGCTTGGTTGGCCAAATGATTTTCTTGATGGGTAAACAGATAACTAGACACAAATATATTTCCAATGAGCTATCATGAGCTCAATTTGGGGTTGCGGAAGGCATACAAAAATTGACTGCAACAACACTCTTCGTTGAGGTAGTCTCATTTGGCACTTTTTGACCAGTCTTGGGAGATTTGATTTTTGATAGGTCAAATCAACTCCAAATTGAAAAATTCCAATTGAGTTAGAAAGTAGACTCAAATACCTTTCCAACGCACCCACATTTTCTCAATTCTGACACCTAGAAATTCTTCAAACAGAGCTGCCAATGTGCGAGACCCGTTCAAGGTGGTGTGCGACCCGTTGGGCGGTGCGAGACCCGTCCAGCACCCCTCCACAGTGCAAAAATACAACGTGCGCGACCCGTTGGGAGGTGTGCGACCCGTTGAGTTGTTTCTTGCAAACTTGTTTTAAATTTGCTCAATCTCTCTCCAAGCTATCAACTCTTTTGAGGTAGGTGTTCTAAATATGGAATGGTTGCTGATTATGATTGGTGGATAGTATAAACATGTTTTAAAGATCAAATGGTGCAAGAGAAACCACTTCATGTGACTGCATTGTTAATGTTCAAGAGTGCTAGGATTTGTGTTGTTTCAAGGTATTTCCCTTGGTAAATTGTTTCCCTCCCTCCCTTCTTACTCATATTTGCATTCATATCTATCTTCCCATACTATTTCATAAATAAAATACAAACCCTCCCTTCT
>APFE031049411.1:202873-229601 GCA_000404065.3 Pinus taeda | reverse complement strand
AAGTTGGATAGTAAATCTGAAAAGTGCATATTTATTGGGTATAAGGATGGTTTAAAGGGTTATAAGCTTTGGAACCTACTCACACGGAAGGTTGTGTACAGCCAAGATGTGGTGTTCAGAGAGGTGAAAGATGTTAGTAAACATGAATTCCAAAGAAAGGAACCTGAGAAGATAGAGTTTGAGCTAAAGGAGGAAGAATCAGACTCTACAGTGAAGGAGGAATCAGAAGATGAAGAGCCACAAACTTTGGCTGTGAGAAGATTAGTTCAAGAAAGAAGGTAGCCTGAAAGGTACCTGCATGAGATGACCAAGCCCATGACTATCATAACTCCCCCATTCAGCTTTCCCAATAGTAGAGGCCACTCCAAATACATTCTTAAGGATTGGGTAAAGGAGCCATCTTGTTTCAGGATGACCCCCAATCAAATCTATAAGACAACGATATTGAGGAAGGAATACCAATACTTGGTGATATTCGCATGTCGATTGAGTGGCCAAGCGAGCACTGAGACCTTCCCTCAGATTTGAGTGGTCGCGCTGGACCAAATGGCTAGAGAAGGAAGACCATGCAACTGGTCTGGCATAATGGATCATGAGCTGAAGGAGTAGGTCACGAAGGCTTGATAGTCACCTGAAGGCATGCATGCAAATATTTACATGTCCGCCTACATTCTAGATGTATTCCATCCCAACATGCATTCTTGGGCTTAGAGTGGTCATGGTCAGCAGCGGAGACTGTTGTGAGCACGTATTTCAAGTTATTGTCCGAGTGCAACTTCACAGGAGTGATCATACAGTTGTCCAACCATCTTGTCACCCTAGTTTATAGGTTGAAATTTGAACAAGATCCGCCTTGTATGTCAGAAGAAGCGATGAAGGAATTGTTAGGAACTGCATATTGGTATGCCTCACTGGACATCACATTCATCCGAGTGTTCAGTGCGGAGAAGCCTTTGCATGTTCTACCAAAGTTTGTGTTGGACGTGCTTGTCGTGTAGGAAGTAGCGTATCATATCTCAGCTTGATTAACAACTATGCTGCTATAGAAGAAGAAGGCAGCTTGGCCCACGCTTCTGTTGCGAATTGGGTTATACGAGATCTGGAGCATCAAGCGAGTAGATGTCGAAGCTGAATAGATGAAGAAGTACCCGTTTGACCTCCGAAGCTTCAACACCTATGACCCACATTGCATTGTGAAGGATCACTGCATGAGAGTTCAGTTCAATTGGATCCATGGGGCATGTCATTGGGCCAAGGAGGACTCATGGAGGTATTGCTACAATTCCTCTAGATCCAATGAACAGGTCGGTTTCGTCATAGAGTGGTTATCACAGTAGCATGAAGCAGCATCACAGAGAACACCAGCAGTAGCAATAGTAGCAGAAACACTAGAGCCAAGCATACCTATGTGCGACAAAGGGAAGAGAAAGATTGTCGAACGCATGGAGGAGGAACCACTTTTAGAACAAGCAGCTATGGTTATTCAACAAGAGAGGTAGCAGCGCGACAAGTGAATCGCATAAAGGAAGAGGGATAAGAAGAGAATGGAAGAAGCAGAGAAGGAGTGGCATGAGCTGAGGGAGAAACTCTGGAAAGAAGAAGAGCTCTGCCAACTGAAGAAGGAAGCACAGTAGCAATAGATTCAACAAGGGGCAGATCACATGCAAACAGATGAAGCACCACTCATACAAGTATTTGATTCTTATGAACAGTTGGCATCAGGCGAACAGGGTGAACCCTCATAGGGGCAAGACTTTGCTCAAGAGATAGAACATGCTCTTGAATAGTTGGATGCAGACATGGAGCGGCAGGAGTTGGAACAAGACATTGACTTCATGCCTCACCAAAGAGAGGTCGACTCACATACTTCAATGCATCCAGACGATGAGAAAGTATTGGATGACCAAGGAGGCACTGAGATCCTTAGTGGTTAACCAAAAGTAGAGATGAACAACATGTCCTTTAATGAATCTCATCACAGAGTCCAGAAGTCCAAAAAATCCCCTACGCAATTTGATGAGCAAGTGATCGTGACTGATGTGCACAAGCATCCAACTGCGTTGGCCAATGCAAGTAAAGTTTACGCCAAAGCCACTAGCTCAAATTTTCCTTTTCTCATAGCTGAAAATGAGTGAATGGTGAAGGAAATACAGGTGGCAGAGTAGGGAGGAGACTTGGTGACAATTTCCACCCGAGCTAAACTAAAGAAGGCAATATTGGATGAAGTATTGTCCTTGGACATAGTTATGCAAGAATTGTACTCCAAGTTTTTTACTGTGCATCAAGCATTTGTTCATCTCCATGAATGGCAGCAGTGATGTGAAAGAAGAGTATTCATCTTGAAGAACATACATATTGATGTTGAAAACATGTGAGCATGGACGATGAAGTATAAGGGAGCCCCACTTCACTTGCCAAAGATGATGAAGGCTAATGTGGTTGAGCTGCAAGCACGTATCCGGAGTCAGGTTCAGAACTATGAAGACTTGCCACAAATCATCACAAGCATACATGCTTCCCATGCATGAGTATTCAAAATCATGGAGGTTATAGTGCACACTCATGTGATCCCATCACTTGGGACCCTCCCTCAGGCGAAGACCAAGAAGCAGGTCCAATAGGAGCTTGACTCGTACTTTGATGAGCTGATGCGTACCGCCACCAACCCATACTTGCCTATCAGTGCATACATCATGCAAAAGTACATTGTTGGTTTGACCAAACTAAAGAAAATGATGTGCATGCTCATAGACAAGTTGGATACATGAGCCTAAGTAGTGTACCCAGATGCTATGGAGGCAAGGTTCAAGCTTCAGACGGATGTCACAGTAGAACACGCAAACACTCCACTACCAATATTGGCATCAATATGTCACTATTGATCAGCATGAGGATGTCGAGCAGTTGGACTTCTATGGTTGTCTAAGTTTGAAGGGTGTCTAGTTTAGCTTGTCCAAGCCATTGTTCACATGGGTACATGCTCATTGTAATGTTGGGTCATGTCAAGTGTAGGTCAAGTGTCAAGAGTGGATGTAACGGTCATAGAGTAGGTGAAGAGTCATGAGGGTAGTTGAATGGTCACAAAGGGGAATGTCAAGGGTGACCCCACCCTTTGTTATGAATAGTAGCTCATAACTCATTGTATAGGATTTTGGTCAGCCAAGCTTCTACTAAGACTATTTTGAAGAAGGCTTGGACAGTATTGTAACACGCCTTGGCTTCTCCATTGCACAAAGCTAGTAAATCTCTTTAGAGGAGTAGGTGGATGTGGTTGTAACGTTCTAGTGTTGGGGCTAACAGGTTTATATGATGTATTGTATGATTGTGACTTACATTTATTTATATAATAAGAGACAACACATTTTCATGCATATGTTGTTATTGTAGTTGGACTACTATGGCTTCTTTAATGATATGTGTTGTTTAAATTACGTACTTGTGTATGAATTGATTCACATGCAAGTATGTGAATCTTGGTGTTAATGTGTTGCATATGTTGTTAATGTTGTCACTGTCTGTTTTAACTGCTCTGTCGAACATCAGACAGACCTTTCACTTGAACCCTGCTATAACAGTCATCACACTCATCTCAGACTAATTCGTGAGTGTTGTATGTGTTATCTTACCTTGAATGACGTGACTTCCACATTCGAGTGGGCTGCTCCGCTGGAAGCTGTGCATGTCCTTTGTGTTGTGTGTTCCTAGCCGAGTTGTGACTGCTCCATTTCAACATGGAACTCACCTTCACCTCCTTCCCCTTTCGAAGTGTTGGAATCTCTCGCACACCTTCATTGACTCACTGCATCAATCACACCCTTGCTACTGACAGAGTTATTCTACTTTCCTCTATGTGACATCGCAGTCAAGGCATCACCTTAAGACCCACTGCTGGGACTCCTACACCAAATGGTCTGAGGTCTAATTTTGACTTCTTACCAAGGAGATCCCCTTGACATGTTGGCGGGTCCAACACCGTCAACAAGATGCAACTGATGTAGAAAAATCTTCCAATCAAACCCGGAAAGTAAAATTCCCTTGCATGTTATGTAAGGGTGACCATCTTCTTCGGAATTGTCCTAGTATTCCCAAGGTCTTTGAAGTGTGGTATATAGATTCACATCAACCTTTGACAGCAGCCTCTAGCGATCATGCTGGTGATAAACCTTCAACTAGTAAAGCTCATGGGAAATAGGGAAAAGTCAAATTTCCCTGTAAGTTGTGTGACCGTAATCATCCCATTCACCTTTATCCGCTTATGGATGAAGCTTCCAAAGAGTTGGAAAACCTTATAGTTTCTCAACCTCATCTTCCGAATGGTTATCGAAAGCCTTCCCCTGATCCTTCACTAGTTGATCCATTAATTGATCAAAAGTCATCTTTAGTCAACCTTGCTCTCCCTAAGAGTGAGCCTCATGAGTCCATTCTCGACCAACCATTGGTTGAGAAACCGATAGACTTGACTCCACCTTAAGTTAACAACACCTTTCCAGTAGACAGTGAACCTCATATTACTCAGGTTCTTTTGGTCTCTTCAGTTTCAAATGAATTGGGCTTAAATATTCTCATTCTCAAGGTGCATGAGAGCATTTCTCATGTTCCCATCGAGCAAGAAATGAAATCTTATGTTCCTACGACACCCCCTATCAGTAGTTTAGTCACTTCTTTTGATTGGAGTCGACTAGTAGGATATCTCCTTCCATCTTAGGTGCCTTTCTATATTACAATACAGGCTTACCATATGGCCATACCTAGCACAGTCGTAGACGAGGGTTTATCTGTTAGTATTTTGTCCTCAACTTCTTGGAAAGATTTGTGTTCTCCTCATCTTGTCCCCATCACCTAGAATTTGTTAGATTTTAACAGAGGAACCAGTCAATGGGATACTTCCTAAGTTTCCTATTACTTTGGGAGGAAATATTGTCTATATAGACATGATGGTTTTCCAAGGCATTTTGGATTTTAATCTACTCCTTGGTTGTGACTATGTTTATGTCATGGGAGCTCTTGTTTCTTCTCTCTTTTGAGTGATGTGTTTCCCACATGAAGGAAGCATTGTGATCATTGATCAGCTTACATTCATTAGTCCTTAATCATCTCCCAATCAACCATCATCCCTAAATGATTCTTATTTACAAGAAGTATCACCCCCGCCACAGGTTAATTACATGGACACCTGTTCCATGCCCACATCTACTGATGATCTAGTAGGTGATGTAGTACACCATATCCTAGGGGAATTGGAGATTTTTCATTTGGATCCATGGACATGTATCCCTTCCAGAGTGTTTGTATCCCCTCTGATCAGTACCTCTTGCAAGCCTTGGCCTCTTTTGGTATATGATCAATGGGGATATGAAGCATAGTTCCTTGTCTTGTGTCAAGCTCATTAAAAAATGAAACAAGAGCTATGAGGATAATTCTTTTACTATGTCAACATCATTAAAAAATGAAATAAGTGTCATGAGCATGGTTCTTTTCCTTTGTCGATCTCGTTAAAAAATGAAACAAATCCCCTTCCCATTTTGCGTCTTTCATTAGATCTCGTAAAATCCTAGTCACGTCTTTCACTTGATCTCGTAAGTGAACCTTCATTCCATCTACGTGTTAGTAGCCAATAGCTTACTTAGGTAAATGAAATGAATCTTGGGGGGCATGTACCTCGAATTGAGTCATTATGCTGGGGACATGCAAACTTATCTCAAGCATAGATTATCTTTGTTTCAAGCTTGTGTAAAAATGAAACCAAACTCAATCATAGTTTATTTTGTTTCAAGCTTGTGTAAAAATGAAACCAAATCCAGGCATAGTTTTTCTCATGTTTCAAGATTGTGAAAAATGAAACCATATTCAAGTATACTCAAGCATAGTTTACCATGTTTCAAGCTTGTGTAAAAATGAAACCATCTTTAGGTATACCCAAGCATAGTTTGTTTCCATTTCAAGCTTGTGTAAAAATGAGACCATTTCCATTTTACATCTCGTGATTGTTGTTTTTATCAACCATTTTTTTCCAAATGAGCCTTGGCTCTTTCATTCCATCGTCACCATCTCTTTGGTTAATCATATGCTTTCACTTGGTTATTTTACCCTTGCTTGAGGAACATCTGTGACGAGTGGTCTTATTAGCCAACCTCTTGACTATTACATGTTTTTAGTAGTTCCATTATTACTGGAACCAATTGCTATCCTTTTATACCACTCATTCCTCTAGGTGGAGTCTGTTATGCTCCTATACCTATAGGTGTCATATTTCATGATTGACTTGATGAGCTTTGTAATATGTTCATACCTTTCTTGTTGCAAGGTTTTCCATATTGTCAAAAAATCAAAACATTTAAAAAATGTAAAGAGGGTATACCCTAAAAGAAAAATCAAAGGGTAAAAAGAATAAAATGGTCAAAAAGTGAAAGAAATGAACCTCAAATAAAGAAAGACTAGGAAGGTGTGCAAGTATAAATGCCACTACTTTTTCATTTTCTGAAATAAGCATTGTGTGCAACTTGTTAAAATTTTGCCACAAATTATGAATAGTCAAACAAATTAAGCTTGGCTAATTTATATTTGAATTTCATGTTTTAGAGATAGAAAATAAATATCTTACCAAACAGTGTAATATTGGCAGATAAGTAGATAGGTAGAGTAAACAAAAGGAGCTCAATAGTTTAATCTGAGCCCTTGGATGTAATAAGTGTAGACTTAGGTAGGCTTTCCATGTAAAAGAAAAGGAAGATTTGATAAGGGTTTGCCAGTCTATGTGCACCCAAATAAAGAAGGAAAAAATGCTAGGTTAAAGTAGGTAGCGTAGGTAGATGGTGTTGCAGAATGATAGTTGTGATGAAAAATGCTTCTAAATGTGTTAACTTCTACTTTTATCACAAGTGCAAAGCAGACATTATACTTGATGCAGTTTAATCAAGACAAGGTCAAATAATTAACCTCCATTCACATTTTACCCCTAAAGATTTCACTAATTTCCCCTAAAGGATTAAGGTCTTTGAAAATCAAAAGGGCTCAGAGCATTTCTCTATCTTTTGTAGGGACCGGACCATCGACCCAATGATTTAAGAGCCTAAGTACTTAGAAACATCCATTAATCATTTATTTCATTTCATAAAAAAAAATTCTTTAGTAAATTCCTACTTTACTTAGGAAAATACATAATATCACCAGAAAAACCCCTTTTCCCATTTTAGCCTAAGTTTTAATGTAAATTTTTAACATTTACTTAGCACTCACTCTCATTTTATTTCATATTAACTTTTAACTACTATTATATGAATCCCACCTTATTACCCTTTCTTGTATTATTTAACTATATGAAAACCCCGACATTTTAAATATCCCACCCTCAGATGTATATAACCATTATACAGTCAAAAAGGATTAATGAATTTATCAAAAATTTGTTAATCACCAAAGTTCCCCACCTCTCCAAATGGAATTAATTAACCCTCTAGGTTAATTAATAACCGCCCCCGACCAATCGTATTGACCCCGATATGATTGAAACATTGTTAATTACATCGGGTCTGCCACAAATAAAGTTTCACCGACTCCAACGCCTGTACGTCGTCCGATCACTCCCTTTTCATCCAACGGTTGATGATGATATCACGCCCCCTGGTGACTGCGCTTTAACTCGTGATCACCAGGCAGTTTTCTGCCCGTACCTTTGCCATGCATCGTACAGTCTAATGCTCGCTTGCCCCCGGCCTGAAACCACCCAGCCTCAAAAGCGGTGCGATAAAAACTTCTTACCACCCTCCACAGAGCGACAAAACGTCACATCCCGCTTACGTCATACATCCTATAATTGCAAAGAAAAACCCGCCAACCTTAGTTTGTTAAGTAAACAAATAAAGTGTCATTTTCGCTGTAGTCGTTACATCCCGTGCTCCTATGCAAAATAACATCCGAGTCCACTATTCCAGTTTCCCAACCGCCACCTAATTAGAAAACTACAATAACGCACTCTACAGCCTTTCATCCAACTTGTGATTGTACGGTTTACTCCCTTAACACAGGTGTTTATCTAGTTTACCCTACAACCCCGTAATTTCTCTTTTCTACTGAAAATTCAAACAAAAAAGAGCCAAATTTCAATTCTAGGACAGTCTGTGGTCACCATATAATGTCCCAAACCTGATGTTTGGTCTATTTTCCCATAGAAAGTCTGAATTCCATTTTTGAATCGACAAGAACCAAAAATGGAAACCCCCATAGCCCTGAATGTCGCACGCATGAATGCTCCTCACAAAGACTTAGATTATCTGCCTTTGGCTGATAAAGAATTTCAGATAAAAGACCTAACTGGTGATAGTGACCATCTTAATCTCTTCTGCCAAATTAGAGATAGTTATCTAAATAATTATGACATTTTTGGACTGTGGGAATCTAACCTTCCCATGTATTTCCTCCCCCTAGTCCATGTTTTCCTAGACATAATTCATCAATGTTGTGCTAATTATGATCCCAACCAGAGAGTTGTTATCTCCCCATTCCAAACTGTCCTCTTTCGTGTAACTACTCATTCCATCAACGAAATGATACAATTCCATTCCAGTCAGCCCCTCACCCCTCTTTTCATGGCATATTTACTTGAAAAAGCCCCTCAGTTATCCCAATTAGCAACAAAGCGCATTGCTCAAACCTTCATGTTACGAAACTACCAGCCCAAAGGTCCACCTCCTTATCTGCAAACTTGCTTCACTGAAACTGGAAGACTCATTGTCGATATGATATCCCTGATAATGGGATTTAACTCCAGTGAATACGTTGATGATATTACCCTAGTGTTACTATCAATCTTTACTCTGGGATACCCCCTACTATCAGATATGACTATGCTTCTTATATAGCCAACAAAATCCATGACCAGTTCTTGAATTTGGAAAGGGAAGGAGTTTTCACATATACCTCTTCCATATACCATCTCATGTTATATTATTAGTCAGATAACTTTCCATTCCTTGTCAAGAAACTGGACGCCAGAGGAAATCCTAGATCTGTCATCTTTTGGAGTTCAATCTTCCACAATACCATTGATTGGCCTTAAACTTATAATAAGTTCATTGACTTATTTTTACATCCAACAACCTCCCTGTTGATCAGAATTTCCCCTTCTAGAATCAATGGTGACATGAAGAAAATTCTCCAGCTCTCTAAGCAGTATAGGATAGGTGACTGGTACCTATACAAAAATCACACAGAAATATGGATGTATGGGTGTGAACTTTTCCCTTTTAAGTTACCCAAGTATGTTCCCATGATATTGTTTACCTTGGAGTATTTCAGGAAAAACATAAATGCAGATTTAGTCCATTTTTGTGGTGCCAAGAAAAAAGCTCAGCTAAGAATAAAAAACCAGCTAGGCCCTTTTGTCATCAATAATAGGGATGCATGGAAAGAAGCTGAAATAATTTTAGAAGATCACCTTAGACTACGAAAGAGTTTTAGGTGGGTACCATCTGACCCCAACAGTTTTATATGTGATAGAAGGACAAAGAACAAATTATCCCCTTATATTCATCATAAGATCCCAGAAATTGAGTAGTTTGCAAACTTGGATGAATGGATAGAGGGAACCCTAGTTGAAGAGGTTAGTGAGTAGGTCAATATGGAAAATTCTATGAGAGATCTTGAGAAAACCCTTGACTTTGATTCTTTTGGGCAGGCACCATTCAAATTCTCTAAAAAATCAGCAATTGGCATATCCACTGCTAGAACTTCCCAACAGCCCCGACAGGAAGCCAACATACCAACCACAAGAACATCCAAAGGCAAAGAAATAGAGACCATAGAACAGCCTACAATGACAGATCAGCCTGGAATGTCCAAAGAATAGAGTCAAGTGCCAATTCCTCCAGATGAAACCAAAGCAGCAGAAAGTCCAACATTACAAACTCCTCTAAATGAGGAAAGAAATAAAAAGAGGGATAGAGAAACTACTACCCCTGCAAGTGGACCTACAGGATAGCCTGGAGCAAAGAGGCAAAGACTGAACCCTCTATCAGAAGAGGAAATAATTGAAGAAACTGTAGATATCTAGAGAGAAGAAAGAGCTAGCCAACAAACTTTTATAGTGGGAGGAACATCCACTAGCTCACAGATGCAAGAGTTAGAAAGAAAACATAGTGCAGAAGTTCATCCCTTAGACCACAAAGTAAACAAGCCTCAGATATCAAAAACAAATTCACAGAAATAAAGGCCAGGAATGACCCAGTAAGGATTCAAATGTACAATCAATATTTAAAAATGCCCCCCACAAATCAGCAAAGGCTAATGTCAGCCTATAACATTAAAGAGGGAAAGATGATAATGAGTTACTTCAAGCCAAAGGTGCAACAACCTCAATCAACAATAGATTACATCAGAAAAAATTTGGAAGTCTTTGCTAAAGATATTCATCCTATGGACCAGATTGAACTTCACAAGAAGACTAGGGAAATGGTCTATTCCACATTAGTTGGAAAAGCAATGATGGCCCACCAGCTACAAAACTCCTTGGACAACACAACTTCTCAACTGCACTTGGAGAAAGCCTCTTCCCTGGCTAAGGATAACATAATAAAATCATTAGAAGAAATCATCATCAGTTTGGGACATGATTCCAAAGATGCTAAAGGCATAGAAGCACTAATGAAGAAGAAATAATAAGACATTACTTCCTTGAGCAAATAGCTAAAGATACCTCCTTCAAGGCACCCACAAACTACTGAGATTATTAAATAGAAATCTGAAGAAAAGATGATGGACGTACTCTTGAAACTAAATGAAAGATTGAATGACACAGAGCAGGCTTTAGAAAATGCACTAAAGGACAAGTAGGGAGAGTTGACCTCTCAGCTTCCTGAGGTAACTCCCATAGTCTCAACGGCAGTCCCATCTACACTTGGGATAGTCTTAGCTCCAAACGTCCCAATAGTCACAACAGAGGTCATCATAGACACAATTGCAGCAGGAACAACACTAGGTAGCAACACCAATTTGAGCAGAGAAGAATTGATAAAGGCAGTGGAAGACATGAGGCTTCAAGTGTCAGAATTAAAACAGGTAAAAGAACAGTTGGCTAAAATGGAAACGGATTTTAATATCTCTAAGATAAATTTTGTGGAAAAAACAAGGGAGATCAAAGCTTTAGAAAATAAAGTAAAAACATTAGAAAAAGATCTCACTTTCGAAAAGCCCCTGGCAAAGATCAAGAAAATCCTTTGGGCCAACATCACTCAATCTATAAATGATGTGTGGTCATCTATCCAAGTGATCTATAAACAGATTGATTTAGTGAAAGAAGCACAAGGAGCAGTTCAACACACAAAAGCACAGTTAGGTAAAATCCTAGATGAAGCCAACCGGCTTATACATTTTTTGAATAACAAAAATAAAGAAAAACTAGAAGAAATTGGCATCTCAGACAGGAAAGACACCATTTTGGAAATCAAAAGGGTTCTAACCAAGAGAAATTTGATGAAAAACTTAGAGAGAAGATGCCAAGATATGCAGGTGGAAATTAATTCTTTTAAGGAGAAGTTCACTATTTTGCAAAATAAAGGGCTACCAAGTCCTTTGGTCATTAATGATAGATTGATGAAGCATATTGATTATGTAGACAAGTTGAATAAGTATGCTGGAAATCAAGCTAGCTCACCAACAAGTGCATCAAGAATAAAAGCACTCCCCACAGGCCGAGTTCTCTATGACAGCTTACAAAGCTTATTCTATATTGAGCATGAGGTAAAGCACTTGTTCACAATCCAGCCTAACTTTTTCAGATATACAAAGACTGATGAAACTCTGAGGAAACTTGAGAAGCACAAATTACCAAACCAAAAATGGTGGGAATACATGTTAGAAATTTTGTAAATTTTATATTTGGTAAGAGGTAAATTTTAGGCTATTTACCATAGTAAGATGAACAAAGGTGAACAGGATCAAAACAAGTTGAAGTGTATTAGAGCATGTAAAGAGTATCAGTCAAAGCAGGGCAGCCAGCATGAACTTACTAAAGAAGATAGCAACAAGCCAAATAAAAGGCCATGCCTCCAACACACTCAACACAAATAGGAACAACACAACATCAATTTACCTTTCTCCTATCTTCTAGACTAGTTGTCTCTATTTTCTTGTAAAAAATGATTAGTCATCACTAGAATATATCTCACTTTGTTATGAGATATGTTGTGTAAAATATTTTGTATAAATACCCCCTCAATTGGAGTATTGAGTGTCAATTCATATACATTGTTGTAATATTGGTTTTTTGGAATAAAGTGCTGATTGGATCAAATTTTCGTATGGCTTGCTGGATAAATAATTGAGGCAAAGGACTTTCCATATATTTCTTAAATCAAACACTGGATCAATAAGCCCTCTATACCTTTTGTTTTAAAGTTTTCCTTGTTTCTTATATCATCTATGTTTCATATCTGAATGATAAACAAAAAGGAGTAATTCAGAATATGCTTGATTGCACTCTGTTTTCAAAAGTTATTATTCTCTATGTTTTCTTCTGAATTAGAATAAACAGTGAAACCTTGACTGCTCCTGTTTTCTATTTCTTTCACTTTAATTATTACTTAAATAATACTTAACTGCTCTTTATTAATAATTAATTCAAGTTCCTTTTTTCAAATAGGTTGAAGGAATCTTAACTTCTCTTCACTCATTTCGAAATCATTCCATTTATTTCAAATCTTTATTCGTTCCTTGTTTGGCCATCTTGCTCTGTAAAACCATTTTTTGTTAAGAAACCTAATCTAATGAAGCCATCTTCCTTGAATCCATTAGCCCAATGGCTTAAACTAGCTAGTCCTACCTCTGTTATTGAATATCGCCACCCAAACTCAAACAAACTCCTAAAACTTCACAACTAGCCTAATATCTTTAAAAAACAAAGCTAAAATTTAAAGAGAGAGCCCTCTCTCGATGTAGATTGGCTAGAATCTTTATCTAAAAGCTTGGTTTTTGGTTACCTCAGCCTCCTTTCCCTTTCTTACAACTTCTGGAAAAACCTGAGTGATAACATAGTGGCGACTCCACTGGGGATCTGAATAATTTGTTTGTTACTATTGTCTACTCTCTAAGCTACAGACGGAGCCCGAAGTTAGCCAGGTAGCCTTTGAAATGCTTTTGCTTTGCAATTGCAGAAGTAAATGAATGTTGCTTTAGTCTATCTTTGGTATAGTTTATAGATTGGACATTTGGTTTCAAATACTTGATCAGTTCCTCTTTTCAAATAAGTCTTCAAAAAAGTTCAAAACCCATATCTAAAAGTTTTTTAAAAAGATTGTTAAAGTTGTATTGTCAAACCCATTTAGAGAAAAACCCAAAAATATACCTAGAAACCTAGCTTCAAAAAGATTCGTTACACCAGATCTAATCCTGATCCAAATCCACCACCTGTGTTCGAAAATCCTAACCTGATTCCTAGGATTCTTACGAGGCAAGAGAGCCAAGATAGTTCAGCTAGTTTTTGGCCTCTATACAGATCAAGTTATTTTCTTGTAATGTGGATTTACCTTGAGGACGAACCTTTTGAGAATCTAGTTTAGCCCAAAAATTTCATGATCCCCTATTTCTTGAAGATTCGCAACTTGAAGTTGTCACTTCACACCTTGACAGACATTTTCATAACTCCATTCAGTCAAAGCTTACCTCTGAAGGAACACCAAACCTTTCTGTGATCACTACAGCCTATCCAAGTTCATCATCAGCACCTCAGACTTCCCAACCTCAAGCTACCCCTTCCACCCCTCCATCTACAACTCAAATTCCCATTGTCATCCCTACCACACCAGTTGTCACATCTATTCCTGCAACGATGGCAAACAGGTATACTCCTCTACACTTACCTACCAACCCAGCAGCTATGCCCCAAGATTATCAGAGTAAGATTACCCCATTTCATGGTACTGGCACTTATACAGCTCAACAACACACCAAGAAAATGACCGACTATTTTTCAATATATGAGGTTGATGCTAATGATGTCAGAATGAGAGTATTTGTTCAAAGTTTGATTAGAGATGTTAGAACTTAGTTTAGAGCCCTCCATGCAAACAACATCAATGGCCTACAAGCTCTATATCAGACATTCTTGCATAGATGGGAAAATAAAAAAGATCCTCTACACATTTTATCAGAATATGAAAACCTGAAAAGAGGCACTCAAGAAACTGTCCAAGATTACTGCACCAGGTTCAATAATGTTTACAATGCTATCCCTAAAAATCTTAGACCTCCTCTATATTTGGCATTGATCAAATTCCCTGATGGATTTGATTCTGATATGGCATACCAACTTAGGGAAATAACTCCTCGAACCTTAGAAGAGATGCAAAGTATAGTTGTCAGTGTTGAAGCCAACCTGATATCTAAACGAGCTAGAGCCAGAGCTGAAAGGAGGATACCTTCTAAAGAGGAACCTTCTGCCTTTGAACATAAATTAGATGCTATTATTAAAGGAATGCATAGGCTTGGAGATAAAGTAGAAACAATCAAGAGAAATTCCCCTTGGGATGGTCAACCAAGCAATAATGGTAGAAATCGAAATTGCAGGAAAAACCAAAATCCTAATACTAGAAAAACTGGACCTAACCAAAAAATTAGGCCCCCATTCCAGGAAAATTATTCTGAAGCCTCAAATTTTTATGAACCAACAAAAGACTCTCAAATTAATTTGATGGGACTCAATAATGAACAACAAGTTTCCTTGACCCAATAGGATCAAGAAGCTCACATGCTTAAACAATTCCAAACTCAATCAGGTGAATCATTTGACTTTAAAGAGGGATATGATACAGCTATTTATGAAGTCTACAAACAATACAATCTGAGGAACAAAAGAATAGATGTTCCTGAAACCAACAAACAAAAAGATACAAAACAACCCAACAAAGGTAAGATCAATACCACCCCTGTACATATTATTTCTAGAACAAATCCTAATCAAAATAACCCAATTATTGAGGATGTATCCAGTAATCAACCACATAATAGACAATATTCCATTTCTATTCCTCCCAAAGGAAACGTAGAAGAACCTCCAGAAGTTGATTTGGAAACAACTTCAGCCCATAACCCCATTCCTGAAAATGAGAAAAACACAGAAAATACAGCAGAAAAAGAGAATCCAACTGTCCGAAATACAAGAACTCAAACTGAAAAACCTTTTAACCTTGAAAATGAAGTAGGCAAATTAAAAATAGTTGTTCCATTGTTAGAATTAGCTAAACATGATGTCTACAGAGGTGAAATCAGTAGATCACTCCCAATTTCTGTGAACGAAGACTCAGTAAATGTTTTTGATGACCAGCCTGAATTGATTTTTTTCCCTGAGGTAAATGGAAAATCAGTAGATGGAGGAGTTCCTCCTTTCTATGTAAGTCTGAACATACATGATAAAATACTTCATAATTCCATGTTTGATTTTGGTGCTTCCCATAACTTAATGCCTAAATCTGAAATGGAGAAACTAGACGTAGACATCACTAGGCCATACAGAGA
Source organism: Pinus taeda (assembly GCA_000404065.3). Taxonomy (NCBI): domain Eukaryota; kingdom Viridiplantae; phylum Streptophyta; class Pinopsida; order Pinales; family Pinaceae; genus Pinus; species Pinus taeda. Next base: position 214,097 of record APFE031049411.1, on the reverse strand, counting down.
TCTATTTTCTTTTGATTCTAGTCAGGTCAGATGTCTAGGATTGATCAAAGACTTATGTGTATCGCTAGTTCAATATCTTGCCAAAACCATCTTAATGAACATAGCAGTAGCTGATATTCCTCCAAAGTATGGTATGTTATTATCTAAATCTTGGGGTGCAAAGCTTCAAGGATCTCTACAATTGGAAATGTCTTATGCTACTATTTCAGTATTTGGTCAACCTAAGAAACTGTACAGAGAAACTTTAATGAAATATGTTGTAAGTAGTCATGAGAAACCTCAAAATTTCCCTATCTAATCCATTCACTCTGATATGGATTCTTTCATTCTCTACAATGCTGAAATTGATCCTTCAAATGAAGTAAAAGTTTTATCAGTTGAATAAGAAGAACTTCTAAATGAAAGGTCTAGTGTTCAAATTCAAGAAATTTCTGAGAACAATGATACATCAGATACTCCAAAGGAACCAGAAGAAACTAAAAAACAAGATCTTCCTATTAAACAAATCCCTGAGACTCCTGATACTAACTATGAACATGAGATTCTTTGGTACTTAAAATTTAATGGTTCAGTTAATAAATTAGGAGGAGCAGGAATTTGGGTGCACAATCTTGAAAATGATCATGCTAAAGGCCATGCTTACATAATAAACTTTGAATGCACCAATAACATGGCAGAATATGAAGCTCTGTTGCTAGGTCTTAAACTTGTTAAACAATTAGGGGGAATTAGAGTATCAGTCCTAGGAGATTCTGATTTAATCATTCAACACATAAAAGGGAAGTTTCTCACAAATGATCCCAGATTAAGATCTTACAGAGGAATAGTAATAGAGATTCTCTACATTTCTAGAAACTCAGCTTGCTAAAATCCTAAGAAAACATAATTTGCAAGCTCATAGCCTGGCAATGTTTGCTAGCACCTATAAATTACCATTTGAACCTAATCATCAGTTCACAGCTGAGATTAGACACAGGCCAGCCATACCTGACAATGTAAAGAACTAGCAAGTGTTTGACAATGATATTCAGATTAACAATTTCTTAACCCTAGAGGAAGAGTTTTCTAGCACTAATGTAGATATAGATACTGTTAGTGAGTTAAATCAAATAAATCAAATAAAAACAGACATTTCAACAGAAAGTGCAACTCAAATGCTCTATCCAACAAAATTTACCAATAAAGAAATGCAAGATCTCAAAGAGATGGATATTGATGAAATTATTGAAGGAGAATATGAAGTCATTAACTTGAAAGATAATCAGTTGCCTAAAGGATCAACTCCTTTGGAAGATCTCCTTGATTTTAATGATATCCCAAAGAAACCCAAGATGGAACCTCTAAAAGAAGACATTGAAGACTATAACTTGGGAACTGAAGAAAATCCGAAAATGGTAAAATTATCCAAATCTTTGCCCCTTGATCAAAAACTCAAATATATTGAATTAATGAGAGAATTTCAAGATGTTTTCGCCTAGAGCTATGAAGACCTAAAATCATATGATACCTCTATAATTCAACACACCATACCTCTGAAGGAGAACCAAAAACCATTCAAACAAAAGCTCAGAAGAATTAACCCTATACTGCTTCTTTTAATTGAAAATGAAATCAAACGAATGTATGAAGCAAGGATAATTGCTCCTATCAGATTTTCAGAGTGGGTATCTAATTTAGTACCTACTAGAAAAAAGACTGGAGAAATTAGGCTATGTGTTGATTTAATAAATGTAAATAAGGTGTCTTTGAAGGACAATTACCCTTCACCTAAGATGGATCATATTTTACAAAGGGTGGTAGGTGCTTCTAGGATTTCACTTTTGGATGGGTTCTTAGGTTATAACCAGACTCTGGTTCATCCTGATGACCAGGAAAAAACTGCTTTTACAACACCATGGGGAGCATTCAAGTATGTTAAAATGCCATGTGGACTTAAGAATGTAGGGGCAACTCTCCAACAAGCAATGGACATAGCTTTTGCAAAAGAAATTCATGATTTCTTGGTTATATATCTAGATGACCTAACTATTTTTTCTAAATCAGTCAGCAACATTTAGATCATTTGAAACAAGTATTCTTAAAATGTAGACAATATGGCATTTCTCTAAATCTTAAAAAGTCCCTGTTTGGTCTCGAAGAAGGAAAAATCTTGGGCCATATCATCTCCAAATATGGCATTAGAATTGATCTTGCTAGAATAGAAGCCATTCTGCAGATACCCCACCCCGGAAATGTCAAAGAACTTCAAGCTTTCCTAGGAAAGATTAACTTTTTAAGAAGATTTATATCTAACTTAGCTAAATTAATTAGATTGCTGAATATTATGTTGAAAAAAGATTCAAAGGTTAAATGGATAGTAGAATCCAAACAAGCATTTGAAGAAATTAAAATGGCTTTGACTAGAACACCAGTCCTTACAAGTCCAAAGTTTGATAGAGACTTCATAATATTTTCATTTGCATCAGAATACACCATAGCAGTTGTTTTATTGCAAAAGGTAATCAAGGATGTGAGAAACCCATAGCCTTTTTTAGTAAAGCACTAAGAGATGCACCATTAAAGTACAAGATCATGGAAAAACAAGCTTATTCACTTATGAAAGTTGTTAAAGACTTTAGAGTACACATATTATACTCCCATGTAATAGCCTATGTACCAAATGCTATTGTCAAAGACATCTTGACCCAGGATGGAATTGAAGGCAAATGAGGTAAATGGATTGCTACTATATTGGAATATGATATTGATATAAAACCAAGAAATCTTATAAAAGGACAGGGATTGGCCAAACTCATTACTAAAAAAAATTGCTAAGCCTTGGATATCAATGAACTGGATAATGAACATGAGATGAAAACTCCACAGATCAGCTAGACCTTCTTAGATTCACATTGGTACTCTGATATAATTTATGTATTATTAAACCTGCAGGCTCCTCTAGGGTTATCCATAATAAAGAAAAGGTTTTTAAAGATGAAAACTTCAAAATTTTGTATTTTAGATAATGCTCTCTTCTAGAAAAATCATTAAGGTATTCTATTAAATTGTTTAGTAAAAGAAGAAGCTGACAAGGTTCTCAAAGAATTTCATGCGAGAGACTGTGGTGGACACCTTTACTGGAAATCAACTACAGATAAAATCCTAAGGGCTGGATTTTATTGGCAAACCTTGTTCGCTGACGTAAAGAAATTTGTCACTGCTTGCCACAAATGTGAATTTTTTGAAGGCAAGAGGAAACTGTTACCCTTACCCCTAAGACCAATTTCCACTGAAAAGCCCTTCTAATAATGGGGTCTAGACTTCATTGGAGAAATCCAACCTCCCTTTTCTGGCCAACATAAATGGATTCTAATTGCTACAGACTATTTCACCTAATGGATAGAAGCCATTCCTTCTAGACAAGCCAATGACACAGTCATTATAGGGTTCTTAGAAACCAACATAATGTCTAGATTTCGCTATCCTGAAAAAATCATAACTGATAATGTTGTTGCCTTCAAATCCAAGAAAACGATAAGTTTCTATAACAAGTACCATACCACTTTAGGCCATTCCACAGCCTATTACCCTCAAGGTAATGGTATAGCTAAGTCTTTCAATAAAATCCTAATTAATATCATTAAGAAATTATTGGAAGAAAACAAGAAAAATTGGCACAAGAAACTTACTGATGCACTATGGGCAGACAGACTCACTACAAAGAAATCTATTGGAACTAGTCCTTATGAACTATTCTATGGTATGGAGGCTGTATTTCCTTCATCCTTAGGAGTTCTTGTAATGAAACTACTTCAGGAAGCTCAAGTGGAGCCCAATGATATTCAAAGGAGAATTAACCAAACCATCCATTTGCAGCACACTAGAGAAGAAGTGTACCAAAGATCCCAAGTAGTACAAGAGAAACTTAAGAAAATATTTGATAAAAGGACCAAGGCAGAAGATTTCTACCTTGGAGACAAAGTTTTAAGTTGGGATTCTAGGAGAGAGGACAAAGGAAAACATGGGAAGTTTGACTTCCTATGGAAGGGACCTTTTATTATCTAGGCTTTACAAGGGAACAATACTTCCTTTCTAAACAGTTTGGACGACACAAAATTAGAAGAAGGGCCAGTTAATGGTCGGAAGATGAAACATTACTTTGATCCAACTTTTTAAGATATTATTACTTTAACATGTACATACTATATCCTTGGTAATGTCACAGTTTGGATTGGATAGTAACTTGCTGGAGTTGAAGCCCGAAGAGAAGGCCCTAAGCTTTAGAAGTGTCACTGTCATACATATAATAAAGCAACCAATAGAAGGAGATATCAGAGCATAGTCAAACTCATTCAAAAGGCCATTTGACCTACTGTTCTTGACTTTTCACTAGAAAAAGCCATCCCCAAGTGGAGCCAATGTTATGCTCCTGTACCTATAGGTGTCATATTGTCAAAAAATCAAAACATTTAAAAAATGTAAAGAGGGTATACTTTAAAAGAAAAATCAAAGGGTAAAAAGAATAAAATGGTAAAAAAAAGTGAAAGAAATGAACCCCAAATAAAGAAAGACCAAGAAAGTGTGCAAGTATAAATGCCACTACTTTTTCATTTTCTGTAATAAGCGTTGTGTGCAGCTTGTTAAAATTTTGCCACAATTTATGAATAGTCAAACAGCTTAAGCTTGGCTAGTTCATATTTGAATTTCATGTTTTAGAGAGAGAGAATAAATATTTGACCAAACAGTGTAATCTTGGCAGATAAGTAGATAGGTAGAGTAAATAAAAGGAGCTCAACAGTTTAATCTGAGCCCTTGGATATAATAAGTGCAGACTTAGGTAGGGTTGCCATGTAAAAGAAAAAGAAGATTTGATAAGGGTTTGCCAGTCTAAGTGCACCCAAATAAAGAAGGAAAAAATGTTAGGTTAAAGTAGGTATGGTAGTTAGATGGTGTTGCAGAATGATAGTTGTGATGAAAAATGTGTCTAAATGTGTTAACTTCTACTTTTATCACAAGTGCAAAGTAGACATTACACTTGATGCAGCTTAAGCAAAACAAGGTCAAATAATTAACCTCCATTCACATTTTTCCCCTAAATATTTCACTAATTTCCCCTAAAAGATTAAGGACTTTGAAAATCAAAGGGGCTCAGAGCATTTCTCTGACTTTTGTAGGGACTGGACCCTCAGCCTAATGGTTTAAGAGCCTAAGTACTTAGAAACATCCATTAATCATTTATTTCATTTCATAAAAAGAAAAATCTTAAATAAATTCCTACTTAGGAAAATACATAATATCACCGGAAAAACCCCTTTTCCCATTTTAGCCTAAGTTTTAATGTAAAATTTTAACATTTACTTAATGCTCACTCTCATTTTATTTCATATTAACTTTTAACTACTATTATATGAATCCCGCCTTATTACCCTTTCCCGTATTATTTAACTATATGAAAACCTTGACATTTTATATATCTCGCCCCCAGTTGTATATAACCATTATATAGTCAAAAGGGATTAACGAATTGATTAGAAATTCATTAATAACCAAAGCTCCCTGCCTCTCCAAATGGAATTAATAAACCCTCTAGGTTAATTAATAACCACCCCCGACCAATCATATTGACCACGATATGATTAAAACATTGTTAATTACATCGGGCCTGCCAAAAATAAAGTTCTGCTGACTCCAATGCCCATCCTCCATCTGATCACTCCCTTTTCATCCAATGGTTGACGATGATATCGCACCCTCCCTAGTGACTGCACTTTAACTCACGATCACCAAGTGGTTTTCCGCCTGTATCTTTGCCACGCGTCGCACAGTCTATATGCTCGCTCGTCCCTAGCTTGAAAACACCCAGCCTCAAAAGTGGTGCAATACAAACCGCTTACCGCCCTCCACATAGTGACAAAACGTCACATCCTGCTTACGTCATATGCCTTATAAATCCAAAGAAAAAACTGCCAACCTCAGTTTGTTAAATAAACAAAGAAAGTGTCATTTTCGTTGCAGTTGTTGCGTCCCGTGCTCCCATGCAAAATAACGTTTGATTCGACTATTCTAGTTTCCCAACCGCCACCTGATCAGAAACTACAGCAACGTGCTCTGCAGCTTGTCATCCAACCTGCCATTGTATGGTTTACTCCTTTAACACAAGTATTTATCCAGTTTACCCTGCAACCCTGTAATTTCGGTTTTCTACTGAAAATTAAAACAAAAAAGAGCCAAATTTCACTTCTAGGATAGTCTGTGGTCACCATATAACATCTCAAACTTGTTGTTTGGTCTATTTTTCCATAGAAAGTCTGAATTCTATTTTTGAATCCACAAGAACCAAAAATGGAAACCCCCATAGCCCTGGATGTCACACCCATGAACGCTCCTCATAAAGACTTAGATTATCTACCTCTGGCCGATAAAGACTTTTAGATAAAAGACCTATCTGGTGATAGTAACCATCTTAAGATCTTCTGCCAAATCAAAGATAGTTATCTGAATAAGTCTGACATTTTTGGACTGTGGGAATCTAACCTTCCCATGTATTTCCTCCCCTCAGTCCATGTTTTCCCAGACATAATTCATCAATGTTGTGCTAATTATGATCCCAACCAGAGAGATGTTATGTCCCCATTCCAAACTGTCATCTTTCGCATAACTACTCAATCCATCAATGAAATGATACAATTCCATTCCTATCAGCCCCTCACCCCTCTTTCCATGGCATATTTACTTGAAAATCCCCTCAGTTATTTCAATCAACAATAAACTGCATGCTCAAACCTTCATGTTACCAAACTACCAGCCCAAAGGTCCACCTCCTTATCTGCAAACTTGCTTCACTGAAACTAGAAGACTCATTGTTGATATGATATCCCTGATAATGGGATTTAACTCCAGTGAATATGTTGATGATATTACCCTAGTGTTACTATCAATCTTTACTCCAGAACAACCCCCTACTGTCATATATGACTATGCTTCTTATATAGCCAACATAATCCATGACTAGTTCCTAAATTTGGAAAGAGAATGAGTTTTCAAATATACCTCTTTCATATACCATCTCATGTTATATTATTAGTCAGATAGCTTTCCATTCCGTGTCAAGAAACTGGGCACCAGAGGAAATCCTAGATCTGTCATCTTTTGGATTTCAATCTTCCACAATACCATTGAGTCCCCTTACATTTATAATGATTTCATTGACTTATTTGTATATCTAGCAACCTCCCTGTTGATAGGAATTTCCCCTCCTAGAATCAATGGTGACATTAAGAAAATTCTCCAGCTCTCTAAGCAGTACAGGATACGTGACTAGTACTTATACAAAAATCACACAGAAATCAGGATGTATGGATGTGAACTTTTCCCTTTTAAGTTACCCAAGTATGTTCCCATGAGATTGTCTACCTTGGAGTATTTCAGGCAAATCATAAATGTAGATTTAGTTCATTTTTGTGGTGCCAAGAAAAAAACTCAGCTAAGAATCAAAAACTAGCTAGGCCCTTTTGTCATCAATAACAGAGATGCATGGAAAGAAGATGAAATGATTTTAGAAGATCACCTTAGACTACGAAAGGGTTTTAGGTGGGTGCCATATGATGCCAACAGTGTTATATGTGACAGAAGAACAAAGAACAGATTATCCCCTTATATTCATCATAGGATCCCAGAAATTGAGTAGTTTGCAAACTTGGATGAATGGATAGAGGGAACCTTAGTTGAAGAGGTTAGTGAGCAGGTCAATATGGAAAATACTATGATAGACCTTAAGAAAACCCTTGAATTTGATTCTTTTAGGTAGGTACCATTCAAATTGTCTCAAAAATCAACAATTGGCACATCCACTGCTGGAACTTCTCAACAGCCCCGACAAGAAGCCAACATACCAACATCCAAAGGAAAAAAAATAGAGACGACATAACAGCCTACAATAACAGATCAGCCTGGAATATCCAAAGAACAGAGTCAAGTGCCAATTCCTCCAGATGAAACCAAAGCAGCAGAAAGTCCAGCATTGCAAACTCCTCTAAATGAGGAAAGAAATAAAAAGAGGGACAAAAAAACTACTATCCCTGCTAGTGGACCTACAAGATAGCCTGGAGCAAAGAGGTAAAGACTGAACCCTCTGTTAGAAGAGGAAATAATTGAAGAAACTATAGACAGCCAGAGAGAAGAAAGAGCTAGCCAACAAACTTTTAGAGTGAGAGGAACATCCACTAGCTCACACATGCAAGAGTTAGAAAGACAACACAGTGCAGAAGTGTCATCCCTTAGACCACAAAGTAAATAGGCCTCAGATATCAAGAAAACATTCACAGAAATAAAGGCCAGGAATGACCTGGCAAGGATTCAAATATACAATCAATATTTAAAAATGGGCCCCACAAATCAACAAAGGCTAATTTCAGCCTATGACATTAAAGAGGGAAAGATGATAATGAGTTACTTCAAGCCAAAGGTGCAACAACCTCAGTCAGCAGCAAATTACATCAGAACAAATTTGGAAGTCTTTGCTAAAGATATTCATCCTATGGACCAGATTGAACTTCACAAGCAGACTGAGGAAATAGTCTATTACACATTGGCTGGCAAAGCAATGATGGCCCACCAGCTACAAAACTCCTTGGACAACACAACTGCTCAACTACACTTGGAGAAAGCCTCTTCTCTCGCTAAGGATAATAGAATAATATCATTAGAATAAATCATCATCAGTTTGGGACATGATCCTAAAGATGCTTAAGGCATAGAAGCAATAATCAAGAAGAAAGAAGAAGACATTGCTGCCCTAAGGAAATAGCGAAAGCTACCTCCTTCAAGGCACCCACAGACTGTTGAGATTATTAAACAGAAATCTGAAGAAGAGATGATGGAACTACTCTCAAAACTAAATGAAAGATTGAATGACAAAGAGTAGGCTTTAGAAAATGCACTAAAGGACAAGCAGGGAGAGTCGACCTCTCAGCCTCCGGAGGTGATTCCCATAGTCTCAATGATAGTCCCATCTACAATTGGGATAGTCTTAGCTCCAAACATCCTAGCAACCATAGCAAAGGTGATCACATGCATAGTTGCAGCAGGAACAACACCAGGTAGCAACACCAATTTGAGCACAGAAGAACTGATAAAGGCAATGGAAGACATGAGGCTACAAGTGTCAGAATTAAAATAGGTAAAAGAACAGATGGCTAAAATGGAAACAGGTTTTAATATCACTAAGATAAATGTTGTGGAAAAAACAAGGGAGATCAAAGATTTAAAAAATAAAGTAAAAACATTAGAAAAAGATCTCACTTTCGAAAATCCCCTGGCAGAGATCAAGAAAAACCTTTGGGCCAACATCATTCAATCTATAAATTATGTGTGGCCATCTATCCAAGTGATTTATGAACAGGTTGATTTAGGGAAAGCAACACAGGGAGCAATTCAATAGACAAAAGCACAATTAGGTAAAATGCCAGATTAAGCTAACCAACTTATACATTTTTTGAATAACAGAAGTAAATAACAGCTAGAAGAACTTGGAATCTCAGACATGACAGACACCGGTTTGGAAATCAAAAGGGTTCTAACCAAGAGAACTTTGATGTAGAACTTAGGGAGAAGATGCCAAGATATGCAAGTGGAAATTAATTTTTTTATGGAGAAGTTCACTATTTTGCAGAATAAAGGGCTACCAAGTCCTTTGGTCATTAATGATAGATTAATGAAGCATATTGATTATCTAGACAAGTTGAATAAGTATGCTGGCAATCAAGCTAGCTCATCAACAAGTGCGTTAGGAATAAAAACACTCCCCATAGGCCGAGTTCTCTATGACAGCTTAGAGAACTTATTCTATATTGAGCATGAGGTAAAGCACTTGTACACAATCCAACCTAACTTTTTCAGATATACAAATACTGATGAAACTCTGAGGAAACTTTAGAAGCACAAATTGCCAGAGAAAAATTGGTGGAAAGACATGTTAGAAATTTTGTAAATTTTATCTTTGTTAAAGGTAAATTTTAGGCTATTTATAATAGTAAGATGAACAAAGGTGAACGAGGATCAAAACAGGTCAAGTGTATCAGAACAGGTAAAGAGTATCAGTCAAAGCAGGGTATCCAGCATGAAGTTACTAAAGAAGACAACAACAAGCCAAATAAAAGGGCATGCCTCGAGCACACTCAGCACAAATAGGAACCTTACAACATCAGTTTACCTTTCTCCTATCTTCGAGACTAGTTGTCTCTATTTTTTGGCATTATGATTCAGGTGTTTTCCTTGATGGAAACTCACTCACAGGTATGATACAGGTGATGGCAACTTAATCAGATGGCAGATCTAGTGCAGTAAGTCAAAAGAAAGGTATACGCAGGTTTACCATGATGAAAGTGCGTATATACGTGGATTTGCGAGGAAACAGGCACGTATACATTTACATGCAGGTTCACAGAAGGAAAAACACGTACGTGGTTTTGGTCCGTGGTATTTGGTCCATGGTATTTTGGTATTGGTCCATGGTATCTGGTTCGAAATGACGACCCCAGGTATTGGGTACAAGGTATTGTTTCTACATGGTTTTGGACCATGGTATTGAGAAAAGCCTAACCTATATAAGGAGAAGATCATTAGTAAAAGGGAATGGCAAGGAATGGACGTCTGACGAAGTGGGAAGATCTAGTATTACTAGTTATCGGTTTGAGCTGTTTGGCTCGAGTTGGATATGACAGTAAAGGAATAAGTAATTATCTTTAGATCTGTATGTGGGTTGTCTCTGGTGAAAGTGCGTATATATGCGGTTTTGATATAGTCAAGTAGCGTATGCATTATGAGATTTGGTGTTTCAGGTTGCCGTTGATTCTAGTTGTTGGTGAAGAGTTCTGGGCTCTGGTTTGTGTTCTGTGTTTTGATGACAGGGTTTCAGTGATTCAGTATTGGGTGATTTAGAGATTTATGATGCAAGTATAAGTTGATGATTGTATTACAGCAGTGATTGTTTTGTTCTTATGGATCCAATCTAAAAATTTATGAAACGTGGTCCCTGGAAGAAAGAGAAGGTTGTAGCCTTCTGTAGGCTAGCACCTACGTACTAGTATCTTGGCTAGTGCAAGAGCTAAAGGGGGTTGTAGATCCCTTCCAGGAGAAGCTGGAAAACGAGAGAGAGTTGTAGCTCTTTGCAGGTTGCAGCCTGCGTACTGGTAAAGGACTGCACCAGTACATTGTAAACAGAAGTTTCTAATTAAAGAAAGATAGA